>JAHWFP010239861.1:0-10298 GCA_023313725.1 Lithobius niger
GTCGCTGGAGATTCTTTTACACGTATTAGTGCGACGCTGATGGCTTATATGTCTTTTTCTAATATCTTTTCCTTTAGGGCTGTAAGTTTTTTAAGGCTTACATCCGTATTTTATACGCTTAAGCGTTTTTTAATACTAATACCCATATGCACTAACCTGATTTCTATGCACAATCGCTGTGCGGTCAGTCTATCCGTCTCCCACCGTAGATGGATCGTCTTTTCAATGTTGTGGTCGCACTTCCAGGTGAAATTCGAACACTTGTACTGTCATCTGAGTTGATGGTCCAGTTGAGGTTCTCAGGAGCGATGTGTCCGGCTATCGGCCATCTTCTCCAGGGTTAGCAGTTGTCATCCGCCTTCTGAGGGCTTGGCTGATGTTTCACGGCTTGTGAAAATAAGGGTTGCCGCTTCCCGGCTCCAGCTGGATACGGGTCTGATGTGCCTTTTGTTGACTTAAGGCGGAAATCTACTTCATGTAACGTTTTGACTTGTTACAGACGTCTCGGGTTTGCAGTTTTTAGTCGTACTGTTGACATCTTCTTCTAAGATGAACTGGTACAGTAGTATGGCAGCGGGGAGGTGTGTTTGGAGTGGCACAGCACCTTGTGATCCCACCACTGCCACCAGTTTTGTAGCGGTGCTCACAGGTCCTTGAGGTGCCTACTGTTCTGCACCAACATCTGGTGTGGTTTCTGGATATTTAGTTGTACTTCTAGTGGCCGCTTTTACTTTTACGGAGTATAAACTAGCATAGCAGTCACTAATGCACGGTTAGGAATAGAGCGTCTATGTCCTATCTGAAGTTTTAGTACTAACTAATCAAATTTGGTTCACTGCCACCAGGTGGGTGGTTTAATTGCTAACCTTAGGCTTTAAATAAAAAGAGTTGTTTTTAGTTAAAACACTAGCAAATTAAATCTCTCTAGAAGCAACTGAGTTTAAAACTCTTTCGTTTTAATAAACAGGGGGAATGAAATACAATTTACATTGGCAACTATTCTACAAATAGCTTTATGTGAAAGCACACAAGTAATTTACAGAAAATAAATTATCGGCAACGAATTTACATTTAAGAAAATTCACACTTACAATTTCGAATAGAAAAAGTTCTGTTGGCGTCACCTAAACCCTCTAAGTTAGAAACTGCACTCTCACAAATTTCAGTCTTAGTCTAAGTTTAAGATTTTGTTTCAAGGCATCTTGCACAAGATCAAATCTACTCTTTCACATTGAGTCAAGCTAGCAATAATCAGGGCCCTACCATCGAAGTCTGTGCTTCTGTAATTATGCTACAGGACATTGGTGAATCTAAAAAGGTTTGTTCACATTTTGTTTTTAGAAAGGGGACCTTAAACCCTTAAGCTATGGGAGGGGACACCAGAAAATGCCGATGGTTTAGCTACCCATAATAGCGAACCAAAGTCAAAAGTTAAGTTAAAATCTTCAAGTTAAAATTTAGAATAAGAATCCGAAAAAATAAATTAAAGCTAAAACTAGTTACCTAAACTACTACCTTGCCCGGCATGGCAACAATCGGACTGGGACATCTCTGCTCCGACCGCCGTAGTAACGTCTGATTTGGAGTTGAGCTATGCTCTTGAGTTTCTCCCACAGCCTGGTTATATAGGAGCTGCTCGGTTGGCAAGCGGAGGGCAGGCGAGGATCCTGTAGGATAGCGACGGAGGGGGGTGCGGGGAAGAGGGATCGCCTCGGAGGAGGAGAGACTGACTCAACCCAGCCAGGCTGACACTACCGGAAGTAGGTAGGGCAGCACGAACGGGCAGGATAGCCTGGTGTTCTGAGTGGAGGAGGGAAAAAATACTGCAATCTGGTTGGAAGGGAACTTTGGCAACAAAGAGGGCAAAGGGAATTGCAGACTTTCGTGGACTGGGAGGCCATTGGAACTGAGTTTTGAACTCGCAACGTGAATAGGCCTATTAATTAAAACTACGATATTAAGTATCGCAACTATTGAAGGAGGGGGGGAGGGGACGAAGTGTTTAGCTCAAACCTTTATACAAACGTGATTTTTATAGCAGGAAGATCGTTATTATGGTCGGAGCTCTGAAATAAATACAAGATAAACACTTTGAAAAAAAATGTCCGGTAAAAATCGAAGGAATGTTTGCCGAGTTCAGTAGTGTTTAGAAACCTAGTTTTTGCTAACCTGTTGCCCAATTAAATTAAAATTAAAAAAGTTAAATATACCAGCTTATTCCCTGAATGCTAGAACGCAAGTAAATAGGTGAATTATTATTGCAGCCGCTAATAATAAAAATAACAGTCGACGTTTTCATACATAACTTGGCCACTGCTAGAATAAAAACATCAAGTGTTGTGGTTTTCAATTACAAATATGTGAAGTAAAATACTCCCTAAACAACACTAAGCTGGTAGCTTTATGCCTGCAAAAGAATATTAACGTAATTACAATTTGTACAGAGTTGTGAAAATGGCGATTGAAGATTTGCGTGCGGCGCGTCAGTTTGGTGACTTTTTCAAAATGCTGTAGAAAATGATTGAAGTGGAAATTTACGGATCTGTTTCCGCAGGATTGTAGATAAAGTTCTTGTTTATTAAGGGCCGCAAATTTCAAACGTTTTGGTCCATTTTCTTGAAGATATGGTGTTTTGAAGACGGAGGCCTGGATAGGCCTATTTAGCGCTAGCGTGCGCTTAGGAAAAAAAATGTTCGTTGCGAAAACGATAAACCCTCAGGTTTTTGATATTTTGAGCAGAGGTCTCCTCTCAAATCTGATTGTGAAGACGAGCTTCTTTACAACAAACTGGCCTTTTTTCCCAAGCCCCAGTCCTAAAGTCGGCAAAACCCTTTGCTACTAGCACTGCCGACCTGGCCCACCAATCAGCAGTCAGTATTTCCCCCAGTTTTTGCCCTCCTCCAATCACAGAGAGCTACTCCAAGAGTCCCTTTGTTCCCCTGTTTGAGTGACAGCAGGCTCTGTCCCTCCCTCTCCTATTGTTCTCCACCTCTAGAGTCCCCCATGTAGTAGCTCTCCTACAGGGACGCGGTTTCCCTCCTCCTTCCTGTCTGGCTGCTAGAATAAAACCCCCCAGCCCAAAGCATCCACAGCACAGCTCACAGATCTCAAGCTAGGAGGTGGTCACGCCGATCAGGAGTGGAGACGATGCTGTCAGATTGTTGCCATGCCGGGCAGATGGTAGTGGTTCATATTTTTGCGTAGTGTATAGTTGAAAGTTTTACTTTAGGCCCCAAAACCTAAATTTCTAGTTCAAATTTAAATTAACCTCTAGCTTGAAATTTTATGACTTAACTTCGTACATCGGCAGTTTCTGAACTTAGTTAATCATAAATGTCAATTCCCTGCTAATATCTTAATTGTTTGAATGAATTTAATTTTTGAAAGTCCTGTTTAAATTGCTAGTGCTCCCGTTGAGCCGATCTAGTTCAGATTTAACTAGTTAGTTGAGTTTGTGGGAGTGTTAACGCAAACAACATACTGTAAAGGGCTTTTTAGCCAAAAACCATTTTGGAGAGGATACCTGGACTCCTGTCGTCAAAAAAACCTCAGGGAACCTTCGTTTTTCGAGAGGAACATTTTTTTTTTGGCACCCAGGAGCCAAAAGACCTCCAACTTTGAACCACTGTGTCTCCAGAAGTTACCATCCGAAATGACCAAACTTAGTCTTCCCTAATAGCCACAGAACTCAAAATTTCCTTCTGGTTCTCCAGCTACAGCCTTATGAAAACGTCACCAAACTGGGCCTCGACGCACCCTTCCAGTCATCGTAACTTCAACATTTTGTACATTTGTAATTACATCTTTTTATTTTCTTCTGGGCAAAAAGCCAAATTAGGTTAGCTTAGTTGTGGGTTAGGAGGGGCTTCCTTTGCAAAGGTACTTAACCTCATGATTAGGTTGTTTTGAACTCAAGTGTGATATTATCTTATTTGTTGCGCACCAAAAACTATGAAAAATGTCCAGCCTACATGAAACTAGTTATCTGCCTCTACAAATAATGCCCTAATTCATGCGTTTTAGCATTCTTCAATACATTATCCATTAATCTTTTGATATTTTAACTTGCCCCGTGAACCCAACCCAGAGCTCGACATGTTTATTTAACTTAAAATTTACCGGACACGAATTTTGTTGTACATATTTTTCCAAAAAAAATCTCCGTCAAAATCGCCGATCGTGACCATCATTTCCCAAGCTAAACAAACTAGCTTTCCTTCTATTAATTCAGTATATCTTATAAAGATCTGTTCCATACAATCCGAAAGTCAGTCTGTGCATTCCACTTCGTCCCCCCCCCCCCCAACCTAGTTGTGGTGTGTAACACTGCAGTTTTCGTTAAAGCTTATACAATTTAATTAGGGCTGGGATCGGTTACACGGTTAACCGGAAACCGTTCCACGTTCGGTTACACGGATTGTAAAACCCATATCCGAAAAACGTTTGCTGCGTGCACCATTCAAAACCCGCGGTGAACGAGCCAAAAATAGCCAAGTGTCATCATTTAGGCCTACTAATCCAAACACTCAAAATCGGTGAAAGTAGAAAAACCGAGTTGGGTAGGGGGCAGCTTATTTACAAATATTCCGCATGGGCTTGTTGTCCCATCGAAGCTGCTTACTTTCTTCAAACAAACTGCTGATCGCCAGCGCGTACACGAGGGAGTTAAAGATGAGCTGGCCAGCATCTGCCCTCCCCGCGTCATGGAGAAGTGGACTCGTCTATACCTAGCGCGAACGGCAGGTAACACGTAAACGAAATGCGTTGCTACCCGAAAACGCAAACATGCTAATTTTTCTGGCTCATAATTTGAAATGACTGGAACATTAACGAAAAAGGTTGTTAAATTTTGTTTTTGGCTTACGTTATCGTACATAGGCCTAAGCCATCTTGTAGAAATTTTAAAGCTATACATAAAGTCAAAATTCTTGATAAAGTAAGTACTTAAATTTATGAACGTCAACTTTTTTTCTAGTTTAAATCTCAAAATGCAACATGTAGTCAATAATTGTGCTTGTGTGACCAAGGCCTAAATCATATTTTTTTTCCAGCTTTTTTTTTAATAATGTATTACACAGGGGTGAAATTTTTTTGGCTGTATTTTTTGTGTAACCGACCGGAAAAAAAACCGGCTAAACGGATAACTAAAAAACCGGAAAGTACCAGCCCTAAATTTAATAGTGATTTATTCATTACCCAAACTCACGTTCTAAGCTTCAACTAGAGCCTATTCACGATGTGCATTTGTAAATAAACAATCCATAGTCCATTTCCCAATGTAAAGGCCTTTCACCAAGTTCAAGAGTTGAAAACTCAATTTGGCCGATCTCTAACCATTCCCTACTCCTTCAAACGGCTTTGCACCAAAACCCTTTGTTCAACCGACTTCTCCTCCCACTTTCCATTGTTCTCCTAGCCCTCAGCCTATCATACCCCCGCAGCTCTCCTTCCTGCCCGTCCGCACGAACTTCCGGTCCCCAGCATAAAAAGGCCCCCCCAACCCTCACTCCTTCGCACAGCTCACAGATCTCAAGTTAGAGGTGGTCACGCCGATCGGGATAGGAGACGATGCCGTCCGAATGTTGCCATGCCGGGCAAACGGTTGTGGTTCGTATTTACGTAGTTAAAAATTGAAAATTATAAGTTTAGGCCCCCAAACCTAATTTATTAGTTTAATTTTAAAGGCTTCTAGCTTCGAGAAATTATGGATGTAACTTTTTCTATTGGCAGTTTCTAGTCTAAGTTAACCATAACGTCAGGGTGGTTCCCTTCCTAAAACCATGTTATTTTACTTATTTTATTAACTAATTTAAGTAAGAGTCTTCTTAAATTGCTAGTGTTTGTCGAGGCATTAACTAGGCAGATTTAATAAGAAGTTTAGTATGATTTGAAGGCGCACTTCTTACCACTAAACTGTAAACCCGATTCATAACTTGCTGTTGTAATTGGGAGGTTGAAATAGACCTTAAGCTAACTTCCTAGATGTAACGTTGTTTATTCTGAAACCGTAGTTCGGTAGTGAAATTTATATTCAAATTTCCCTGTTGCTTTGAATTTAAAAAGTGTTCTTGTATCAACGTATAGAAATTGTAACTTTTGCGATGTTGGACTTGTGGTTGGGCTTAAAATGTGCGTACGGACGAGGGCTACCCTCACACCGAGTTTTGTTAACGGTCTAAAATAAAAACCAAGAGTCTTATACGTCAGTTTGTTTCCCCCCTCGTGTTCATTGTACAGTTAGATTTAATGTCAACCATTACTTGCTAGATAACTCCAGTTTATTACAATTAACGTCACTCCACCATGGTGGCAGCGTGTACCTAGTGTAAATAGTACTTGTTAGACCTACATTATTGATAGGACATTGTCGATCCGTTCCCTACATCGGGCCCGTAGCCAAACTGTGCTCTGATAAACAAACAAATCACGTGAAAGTATTATTTTAACCAAGACCAAAGTCAACCCGATGTCGGGGATGTTACAAGCACCTCAGCCTTCGTAGCATCCGCCATCACAATACTGTAGGCCTAATTGTAACTTGCGGCTGCATATTATTTTTAGGAGGTGGAAACAGACCTGAGTGAACTTTCTTGAAGTGAAAGATTACTGGTTTCTAAACGCCATAGTTCACTGTTGAATTTATTAATGTAAATTTGTGTTGCTTTACTTAAAGCTTTCAGTTGTAAAAATGTTAAAATGTAAAGTGCCATTTATATTTTGTTTACTGCATATAAATAAAACCAAGAGTTTTAAACGTCAGTCGTTTTTACCCTATTATTAATTGTAGAGTTAAAATATTATGTAAACCCCCTTTTATTCTTAACTCAGGATTTGCTGCAGTTGATGTCACTCCACCTGTGGCAGCGCATACCGTGTAAAATAGTACTTGTTAGGCCTATTTAATTTGATAGGATATTTTCGCTCCGTTCCATACATCGGTCCGTAGCCATGACTCTGCTTTGATAATCAACCAAAACACCGAAAGTATTATTTTTAACAAGACCGAAGTCAACCGAAAGACGGGGATGTTACAAGCACCTTTGCCGTCGTAGCAACTGTCGTTACAGCTCACTCTGTCAATAACAACATGACAAAAGACCAAAATAAAAAACCAAATAAGCTTAATAAAATACTGCAGTATACCGCACCCAAAAAGCAGCAAGGAGGACGCAATAATTTACAGCAAAGACTATGCGCGCATCGAAATTCACTGTAATGTCCAGATTACAGCCAAAGCAGGTGATGACTCTCGGTAACTTCCTAAACGACCAAACAGAGCGAATCAAACGCACCACTGTTGGTGACAATTTGGCTCATTCCCTGCTAATATCCGTGTTGATGCGGCTTGGTTGACGTCAACATCGTCAGCGATAAATCTGTTTCGTCAAAACTGTTACGTCGCGCATGCTCAGACCTCCACTCCAGCAAACCACCTCCATGAGATGGTTCGCAATTTGGCATTGCTCTCACCTGGTCACATTGTAAAGGCTGGCCATCCAAAAAAAACTCCGTTTTGCAAACGAACAAATTTTTTTTCTCTTGAGCACCCAAAATGCCTCAATTTTCAAACCTTAGCAGTTTTTTTTATTAATGGACTAAATCGGCCAAACTCTTCACCATTTAATAGCCTGGAACAATATCTACCTCTTGAGGAAGCCCAAATTGTAAAATTCCATCCAGAAGTTTTACAATCGACATTTGAAATTCGTCCAAAACCAACCGCAGCGCTCCTCATTTCCGGCCGCCATTATTGTAACACAATGTATATGTTCAATTTACTTTTATTATTCTTTTAGGGGAAAAAGCCCACAAACACTAGCTTAGTTGTAGATTAGGAAGGGCTACCTTTGATACTTAACCTCACATACATGTCGATACAGACAACCATTTTTAAGTGTGATATTTTTTATTTTGTTTGTTGGCCGCAAGCCTCATGAAAAATTTCCACTAAGATCAAAAATTGTCTCTTAACTTTAAAGTTAAATAAATATGGATGCAAACCTATTTACGTTGCCTTGTGGACTTATATGTCAGACTGACTGAGCGGGGAATCGAACCCAGGACCTTTGAATTCAAGGCCAAGGACATACCGCTGAGCCAGACTGACACGGCCGTGTAAGTCTGGCTCAGCGGTAGGACCTTGGCCTTGAATTCAAAGGTCCTGGGTTCGATTCCCTGCTCAGGCAGTCTGACATATAAGTCCAAAAGGCAACGTAAATAGGTTTGCATCCATTTTTATTTAACCAATCTCGAGCCCATTGGCTTTCCGTCTCGTTTAAACTTTTAAGTTAAGCATCCGAATTAACTTCATGCGTTATAGCATTCAACTAAGCTAGTTTATTTAACCTTTTTATATATTACTTTGAACCCAGAAACGCTACCATTAGTCCGAAATAATTCGACATCGGCAATCTCACGGACACGAATTTTTGTGTATATATGTTTGCTTAAAATCTCCATCATACTCCGACTGTGACCATCCGAATGCAAAAAATAGCTTGTCCTTCTATTAAAAACAATACTCTTATAAAGATCTGTTTCCATAGCTATCCAAAGTCAAACTGTGCATAAACTCTGTTCCCCCCCCCCCACCCAGTTGAGGTGTGTAACACTGCAATTTTCAGTTAAAGCTTGTAAAATTTAATAGTAATGCTTTATGCATTACCCAAGTACTAAGCTTTAACTTGAGTCTTTTCCCAAAGCAATCATGTAAGTATTTATTCCATATTCAATATTCCAATGCAATGGCTTTTTCCAAAGTTCGCTTGAGTAAAACTCAACTTGGCCAACCCAGCTACCCTGCCCGTCCGCGCTGTCATGGCCGACTTCCGGTAGTGCCACTCGGCCGGTTTGGGTCAGTCTCTCCTCCTCCAAGAGTCCCCTCTCTACCCCGCTCCTCCCCCCGTCGCTCTCCTACAGGTCTGCGCTAACCCTCTACCTTGCTGCCAAGCAGCTAGCATAAAAAAGCCCCCCCCAACCCTCCCTCCTTAGCACAGCACAGCTCACAGATCTCTCAAGCTAGAAGGGTCACGCCAGTCAGGAGTGGAGACGCCATGTCCGTAGGATGCCATGCCGGGCAAAATGGTAGTGGTTCGTATGTTGTAGTTTAGCTTATAAAAGTTTAGTTTAGGACCCCCATATTCTAAATATATAGTTTAAATTCTTAAACTTAACCTCTAGTTTAGAGAAAATTATGGTGGTGACGCCTTCAGCGGCATATTAGGTTCTCTCACCCCATAACGTAAGAGTGGTTCTCTTCCTAAAAACCAATTTTTCTAGTTTACTTTAAATGGATTTTTAATTTAAACTGATGGTTTGATCTTTGTGGAAGTCAAAGGAAAAATACTGATGCCTAAGTGTAAAATTGCCGGGCTTTTTACTTCTTAGAACAGTTCCTGAGGGAACTAAGGGATGTTGATCTTTTGTACTTGGAAAACTTAGAAACATAACTGTGGACGGTTGATCGTGTAAGAAACATACTGTCAGATAGACTGTAATCAGTTGCGGCTGTTCAGTCTTGCGGGTGTCACCAGGAGCACTCCGTATTACTTTTTCTTATGTGAAAATTTAACTTTATTCAAACACAAGCGTTGTTTGTCTGAAATCTTGTGAATTACTAAAAGGTACATTCAAAACTTGTTGCTTTTAAATAACTTGTATTCAAAAGCTTTTCGAAGAAAACTACAATGTAAAGTGTTCTTTCATTCTCTGTTGTTAAAAATAAAACCAGGAGTTTTAAACCTCAGTTCGTTTGCTAGCCAATTAATTGTTTAAGTGTAAAATAAATATGAAGCCCATCTTTAATTTTAGCTTTGGATAAACAATTAAATTCCACCGTTGGTGGCAGTGATTACCAACAGTATTAAGGTTAGGCCCCTTTAATAGGACCCGACGCTCCATCCCCCATGCTGGGACAGTAGCCCACAACTGTGCTTATGCCGTAAAAGTCGTCGTAAACACTGTAGAACCTTAGACTGAAACTCCGTGTCAACCAGAGAAACACGGGGGCGTTACAAGCACCTCAGCCGTCGTAGCGTCCGCCGTTACAACATCTATTAGCCGATCGCGGTGAAGGTATGATGTAGCCAATACTCTGCTGAGCTTGTTGAGCTGTATTGTAGTTTAGGAAGGTACTGAACATGGACGCAACATCACTGCGCACACACGACGTCAAGTTTGGAGCCAAACTGTCTCTAACAGTGGTGCGTTCTGTTCCGTGGTTTACGAAGGTACTGTCTTTTGGGATTGTTCTGTAACGGCGGATGCTACGACGGCTGAGGTGCTTGTAACATCCCCGA
>JAHWFP010239872.1:1184-13466 GCA_023313725.1 Lithobius niger
AGTTACAACTGATTGCCCTGTTGCGTGTACTAACAATGCAGATTGTGAATGAATTCGCATCAGAATCTCTTGATCTGGCTTTAAAAACATGTGTTACTCAGTTACGATGGATCATCCTGTTTCTTGTATTAACAATATAGATCATGCGAGAATTCACACCAGAATCCTCTGATCTGGCTTTAAATTGACATGCGTTACTCAAGTAACGATGAATCACCCTGTTGCGTGTACTAACAATGTACATCGTGCGAGAAATTGCATCAGAATCCTTTGATCTGGCGATTTCTTAGATGGATGCCTGTGTACACAGGAATCACGGAAAATTTTTCCCCGGACATTTCGTCCCCAGACTAGTCCCAAAGTTCGTCCCAGGAAAATTCGTCCTCCGTTTTTTTCCCCACAATTTTATTTATCAAGCAGAAGTTAGAAACCACGAACAATAAATAGCCCTTCCATTTTTCTAACAGGCTGTCTGCTTCAAATTTTGCGTTTGGAACTGGTAGCGCCATCCAGATGCATTCTCTGAACTAAAATTGTTGCTCCTAACGTGTCAATGTAGATAGAGACTACCAGGACCGATGTAAAAGAGAGCACTGCATAGGTATAAATGATAATATTGCAACAACGTGCAACAGCGTTCTACGAGCATACAAGCCTTAACAAAGACTATACCACACGCCATGGCTGTTTGCTGTGACGTGCATATCACGTGACTGGACTAGTCCAATCAGACGGCCAAACAGCCGTTGTTCTCGTTCGTCATTGGCTAACTCATGGTGACGTCACGGGCAAACAGCCATTGTGCATGGTTTAGCTGCTCGCAGATGCATAACAATGCGGGTTGGAGTAAGAAAAACGTCAACATTGGACCTACAAACTCAACACCAACCATATAATGTAGTAATGCATGTACTAATGCATCGCTTCGGACGAAATTTTCTTCTGCCTGAAGAGGGCTTAAAGCGGTGAAGCAGACGGCTACTTCAAGCCGAGGCCGACCGGGGAGAAATAAAATGTTTCGCCTCTTGACGCCACGCTGGTTCATGCTCGTGCCGGAAAGTTGACGCCTTTTAATGCTGATTTGATAAAATAGATTCTAGCGATGTTCAATCAACTGGCCTGATCTGGAAAACGAAACCCACAACCTCTCTCTCAGACGACCTTGTGACAAGGGATGGAGTAGGAAGCGATAGTTTCGACATGGGCACTTCCATTTCCTACGAACGTGTATGCATTTATTAACTCCTGGACTGTTCTAAACTCACCCCAACAATCTGTCCACTACCAGAGGCCTAACTAAAACATTAGAAATAAACCAACAGAAAAAAACAAAATTACACACCCGAATGAATACCTAATTACATGAGGCCAATCGTTAAAGGGACATAGTTTCTCACTATATCCGAGCATCCTGAGCGAAATAGATTTTGGAACATTTACATAGAGAAACCGTTTCTGACGAGGGGAAAATAGAAAATGAATGCCCGCTTGCAACATTTAGAGATTACCGGTAACTTGCTCGCCGAAAATGCTCCCCGGAAAATTGCTCGTGGACAATTGTTCGCTAAGAAAATTGCTTGCAAGAAAATTGATCGTCGGGAAAATTGCTCGTCCGAAAATTGACCGTACGGTTAATTGCTCTCCACATTTTTTAAATTTATTTTTTTAATTTTTTTTACTTTTTTCTAACAGTTATTAGTTTTTTTAACAGCAATTTTCGCAGTTTATTCGTGAATTTGAGTGGCATAAAATCAAGTTACAGCGACAAAAATAGGCCTAAGTGAAGCGCCATTTAATTATCTTTCATTTGCTTCTACTCCCATCTTTGTCGGTGCCTTGGTTGCTTTGGTTCAAGAGGAGTAGAGGTACACGCACAGACGCGTTAACATAATTGCAGTCAAGTACAGGATGTGTTCAAGTTCATTAAAAAGAAAATAGCCCATTCCTCTGCCCCCCCCCCCACCACTTGCAAAAATTGAAAAGAAAAAGCAATTTTCACATTGAGAAAAAAGTACACATTGAGTAAAAAAGTTCCCTACATAAATACAGTCAAGTACAGGATGTGTTAAAGTTCATTAAAAAGTAAATATATGCTTCTGAATGTAATGTGATTAATAAATACGGATACAAACCTATTTACGTTCCCTTTTGGACTTAAACGTCAAACTGCCTGAGCGGGAATTGAACCCAGGACCTTTTAGCCCAGTGGCCGGAAACCTACCGTTCAGCCATACCGACCCCATTTGGCTTTCCGTCCTGTTTAATCTGAAGTAATGTTGCAAAAGCGAGCCATACAGGAAATCCAACTGGGAGGAGTATTTGACGAAAATAAAAGTGTAAGAGGCACAAATCATGAGCTGACTAATAAATATTATTTTTAAAAAATAGTCCAAAACACACACACTAAACTATTATAAACAAGAAATTCATAAATGCAAATGCAAAAGCTCTCTATTGGGCTAAAGTTTACATTAGGCACATACTCGATATCCTTACGATATTGATTCCAAATGGCTCCAACACTTTCCTAAATACAGAGACAGTTGGTTTTCGAGTGCGGAAATGTGTTCAAACGACTTAAAACAGTAGATTTGTAGCGCTACAATCCTTACATCTATACGGTGTTTGCGTTCGCTCGCAGGGCCGGCAGGGCACCTTATATTTTTTTTCGTAAACAGTTCCGATAGGTGGGTTGTTATGGTCAGATTCGTGTGGTTTTGTGTGATTTTGTTGTTATTGTCAGTTAGGTTAGGTAAGTTTGGGATTTGGCATTTCATACTAAAGGGGGGGGGGGGGGAGGAGATGAGGCTTAATGGCGCGTCGACAGCTTGGTCATTAGCGCCAACCTCAGTCACAGTGCAGTGGTCCGGGTTGCCACTGCACCACACATTACAGAGATATTATTCAAACCCCTAATCTAAATCTTGTCATACATCTGTACCTCCTGCAAAAATTGAAAAACACCGGACAGGAGGACAGACTAAGGTAGTCATACTAAGGTAGTTAACTGGTTGGGGTTTGGCATTTCATACTGGGGCAGGTAATTGGTTAGGTTATGTTAATAATGATTTAACGAGTTTCCGCAATTTGGGATCAATTTGTAGTGCCTTCCGTGAAAATTAAAGGGAGGGTTTTTCTCTTTTTTCGAATTTCGGGCCATGTGCATTAAGGAACATGGGAAGAAAACGGGCTCTCGTCCGATTTTTTTTTATTGGACTAAGAATTACCTGCTGAGTAATGTTTTCTTCTTCCATTTTTGGGGCAAACGCATCGTTTGGCGGTGGCGAAAATCCAAGGTTAGCACCGCGCCGGAAAGCATGAAACTGGGCGAAAGTCCGGCAAGTGAAACGCCAAACCCCAACCAGTTCATTACCTCAAGTGAAATGCCGAAGCCGGTTCCTAACCTAACCTAACCGACAATAACAACAAAACCACGCGAAACTGACAATAACAACCCACCTATCTGAACTGTTTAGGGGGAAAAAATATCAGCTGGGAACGTGGGAAGAAAACGGTCTCTCGTCCGTCAGTGCAAAGAGTGCGGCTTTCAATAATTTATGACGGCCAAACAAAGCCTTTGCCCAAAAATTTTATGGGAAAATATTGTTCAGTTGATCATTTTACGTCATTCTAGCCCAACGTGAGATCAATCGGTGAGGAGCCCTTATTCTTCTCATAAGCCACGTAAAGTAAACTTGTTCCCTCTATTGTTTATTTTATTATTAAAAGTTATCGTGGAATTAATTTATAATTCTGCCTTTATTCTGTTAGCTACGCACCAAGTATCCACTATCCCGTTGCCTCGCACGTTTGTCGAATTGATACTACAACTAACTGTTACGCTAAATAACCGATTATACAATAATTACCTGATTAGCAGGAGCTGCATAACTACCCAAATTGCCAATACGTGTAGAATCCTAGGACATCTTTGCTGGCGAACCGTAAAGTAGGCCCCATTTTTTTTCAGTGGTTCGCCAATAGCCCAACAACAGACAGAATCTGTTTTCCGTGCTTGTTGTCAAAACCTGAAATAAGCTGGGCCAGTTCCGGTTCAACTTTTTTTTCATACAGAAACATAATTTGCAAAAACTTTTAGTCAAGGACCTACAACAATTCATATGCAAACGATTTAGGCATAAACTGTTCAATAACAACGCTTACAATTTGCTGGCACGTCTTCTAATCGAAGTCATGACAAATCGACTAATATTTCAATCACTTCCGGCCAGACGCTAAAGGTGATAGGCATGACCCGTTCAAATAAACGACTGGAGTGGGACGTGACGTCATTAAACAATAGCTCACGATGCAAGCCCCTTTTCCTCCCCTACTGTATTTCAATAACTGCTTTATGCATTATGCATAAGCAGTTAAAAATTGGGGACGAATTGTCCTGGGACGAACTTTGGGACGAATTGTCCTGGGACGAACTTTGGGACGAATTTTCTGGTACGAATTGTCCGGGGACGAAATGTCTGTGGAGGAATTGTCTTGTTACCAGTACACAGTACAGTAGCTCATGTGAACGAAAAAAACAAGCTTCTGAGTTAGATTAGTGAGGTTAGCGGTAGGGGGAGGGAGGAAGAGGAAAAACACTGCAAACGATTCAACTATCAACCCAAGGTCTAATAATTAGCGGTAGAAACAAGGAGGAAGGGACCTTTGGATTTATTTCCATGAATTTATAATGTACCATGATCAAGTTTGTGTTAAAATTCTACAAATAAGCTTCAGTGCTATAATTTTATTCATAAGCTTCAGAAAACCGTGATTAAAGCTTCAACGTATCTTAATAGCAAAAACTTAAGTCAACTTCTGTGTTGTGCGCCAAAAGAATGCTGCCTTGTAGTTTATTGCTGTCACATGAATGTCACTAGAACGTCGATATGGTGATGAAGCATTCCATGTGACACTTTCAGGTAAAAAACACTACCAATTCGTTAGGTATAGGTAAGACCAAAGCTACTTTAGCTTGCTTGAAGTGACTTTAGCGACTGAGTTAAGTTCGAAGTCATGATGACTTTGAAGACCCCTGTCAAGGTCAACCATTCCTACAGGTCCAAACTGCCTTGACTCAGCTTCATTTCATTCTTGGGTTTTGTAGAAAAATGCTAGCCTTGGAGTGGGACTTTCGATTTATGCCAATCCATGCAAAGTCATGCAAATTCTTAAAATCTAAGGCAAACTTACACGGCTATAGGATTGTTACCAGAGACGCCAGGTGGAGTTAAGGCCGCATCGAAATAATTCACTGTGTGGGGACAAGGCTAAAAATAAGAATCATATTTTATTTTAAATACTTCACATGCAGTGCAGCATGTCTAACATAAGAAAAATTACGGGCAAACTATTTTACCAGCGAGAGATATTTGTTTACTACATTTTACGTATAATTCATATGGCACCATTAGCATTTGTAAAAATTACCAAAGAAAGAGCCTGCTCATGATATACATCTCTTTACAAAATCTGCAATCTATCAAAATCTGTACGCACGTACTGTAAAAAATTATTTCTATAAATGGCATTGGGCTAGGCACCCATGTGTTTAAAAAATGTCTGCAATGAGTAAGAGAGATGCACACCTAACCAGGGCGGAAGTAATTTTCTCCATATGGCGTGATAAAAGATTACAAAAAAATCACTAGCACGTAATGGCTTTTACCTATGCGTTAATTACTAAAGTGCTTATAACGTTGTTCTTCTTGAGATGGGTAACATTACAGAAGAAGAAGTAGTATACTGGCAGTACAAGTTGGTAGTTTTTCCCAGACTGGAAGTTGTATGTTATGAAATGATACTTTGACATGACCGTTAAGACAGAATATAGAAATAGTAAAAACACACCTACACACGCAAAATTAAATAAATACAGATGCAAACCTATTTACGTTGCCCTTTGGACTTACATTGCAGCCTGCCTGAGCAGAGAATCGAACCCACGACCTTTGAAACCAAAGGCCGAGGTCCAACTGCTGAGCCATACTGACACGGATTCTAAACCCTATACACACACCTTGATACGATAAAGAGCTAAACTGGTGACGCCATCGTTAATCCCCTGATTCATCCCCGCCAAGGCGAGGTCTGTTGAAAATTTCCTAAAAACGATAAGATTAGGTTGTTGACCTGATAAGTGCACCCATCACCCGATAACACACGAGTTCATCTATTAGTGATTCGCTGACCTTGATATCTGGAGTGTCATCAATCTGGATAAAGTATATTAAAAAAAAAATAAGCCGCCATCTTGTTTTCTTTTCAGTTGTAGCTTCGATTTGTTTTTTTTTTTACTATTTTAAATCATGTGACCTTGGCTGGCTTGAGCTTGGCCCTATGTCAGGATTTTAATTTCTCTGCTGGTATTTTTTCGTGAATTGGTATTGTTTCTGAAAAAAAAAATTTTCGATCTTATGTTATGTTATGACAGTTGTGATTCTCGATCCTGGGCTTATCTGATGAGTTGGTAAATGGTGCCTTTACTGGGTGAGTTAATGGGGTAAGTTGTAGGAGAGTAGTTGATTGTAGCTGTTAAAAATGCTAATGCAATGAGAGTCACGTTATCCCCACAAGATAAAAAAAAAAAAAACACTAGTTGTTCCCTGTCTAGGTGATTCCCGCTGCTTCAACTCGGCTCTAATAGTCAGCATTATTGAAGCAATAGTGTTTGTTTCTAATTGTAAGGGCGCATATCCGTTCTCATTGTCGGCCGATCGCCCTGTTTTTTTGCTACCGTGGGAAGAATGAGCCCGCTCGCCCTCTTGCTGATTATTGAAGCTTTGTTTAATCCTGATCTCTAACAATCCTTTTAGCTCTGCTACTGAGCTAAGTCTGCTCCTAAGCGAAATATATATATACATATATGTATAATATATAATAATAATAATAATATATATATATATATATATAAGATAGATAATTACGGGATTGCTCTGGCGGCCATTTTTTAAAAATTCATTCTGATGCACAGACATGAACACACTGGAAAGTGAGCAAAAGCCACTCTACAGACAGTCCACCGCAAGATGGACTTGGCTTTTTTCTACAAGTGATGCAATCCAATTATTATTTGCCATACATAAAACACTTAGGTTGGGATGAGATGCACACACCAAACCAGTGCACACAGCAAACTCATCATTATACAATGAGGCGACAGCTAATGAAAACGATGAAATAAACTAAACAATAAGGAGGTGGTAGCAAGAGAGTAGGCGGATTCATTCTTGGCACAGTAGCAAATGAAAAAAGACGAGCATCCGACAATGTAAACGGACGTGCCTGTAACAATCAATAACAGACGAAATATTGCTTCAATAATGTTGGCTATTAGAGCCGAGGTTAGTGTCAAAGTTGATTGCGGAACTGCCATTGCACGTACGATCGTTTTTGCGGGCTTATCTTAGTAGCAAAACGGAGAAACAGGAAATTCAGACCCACCTAGAATAACAGGGGCACCCTCCATTGAAAACGCTATTCATTTCCCCTAAGAAGACCAAACACCAGGGGTTCCAAAGGAGGGGGGGGGGTAAGGGATGGGGGTATTCCACCCCACAAACGAGGGAATGTTGGGGGAGGACAGGGAGAAATTTTGACCACACAATGAGAGAACGTGGGGTGGGTGGCGCTTGGGGGCAGTCAGCAGCCATTTTCATTTCATGCATCCTGTAAACTGTTTTGCTCGCGCATGCTGGAATCATTTAGATGAGCATACGTCACACTGGGGGGTACCGCTATTTATTATTATTATTATTTTGTATTCAGACGTGCCTTTTTAATTTGGACGGTTGGGGTAAATGAAGCAGTAGGAATTGTTAAAAATCAAACAGATCGCAACTTCAATTTAGCCTACTCTTAAGTCTATAGTTAAAGCTACCACATAATTTAACAGGTGCATGCTAGCATTAGGGATACAAACTAAGTTCTTTGGTTTGTTTTAGCAACTGACTTAAAGGGGCATCATGTATTGGTCTGTGTAACGTTTGTATTATTTCTGACGAATAGTTTCTGACTCCAAAAGTTGTTTGTAAAACCGAATTAAAAGAGTTACTGAAAGTCTAAAGTTAAAGGTATACTTGCCATCTACTGATGGTAACACTCAACAGGTTATAGGTGCTTGCTCTTTTGTTTTCCCCAAATTGACACTAGCACAACTACTCTTCGTAATCATTCCCACTTTGAAAATTTAATTTATTTTGTCTTATTTTAAATGGTGGTAGTGGGGGGGGGGGGGAGGAGAGCACCAGAGTTTAAAAGGGCAGATAGTGGCTGCCCCAAAAGAGCAGCTTCCCTCCTTTCATCACTTCTAGTTTACGCTTGTCTATGCGTGTAATTGGATTTCATCACTTGTGGAAAAATGCCAAGTCTACCTTGCTGTGTTGCTTGCTCACCCCCCTTAGACAGGCTTTCCCTCACTTGCTAGTGTATGCTGGCCTATGCATCTCAATAAATTTTGTTTTATTCTCCTGAAAAAAAAATGGCTGCCAGAAGAATTCCGCAGTTAATTTTTTTATTTTATTTCTTGTGGAATAATAACATGACTCTACATGACTCTCTGCATTAGCATCTACAACAGCTACAATTCACTTCTCTACTACAACTCGCTCCATTTTCTCACGCATTAAAGGCATTGTTCACTAACTCACCACATCCTCTCTGCCCCGGATCGAAACTCACAACTGCTACAACATAAGAAGAAAATGTTCTCCAGAAACAATGCTAATTCGGGAAAAAAATACCAACTGAGAAATTAAAAGCCCCACTGAGAGCCTATATAGTCAAGTGAGCCTAGGTCACGTGATTCAAAATGGATGCTACAGCTACAACGAAAACAAATCGACATCTGATTTAAAAACATATACATCATCCATATTGATTACATCTCAGCTATCAAGGTCAGTGAATCACTAATTGATTAAATCATTCCCTCTGACGCCAGGAATTATCAATTCCCGGAAATGTCCAATAGATCTTGCCTTATTGGGGACGAGTCGGGGGATTAACGATGACATCACCAGATTAGGGCTTTACCTCATCTAGGTGTGTATATATGTGTCTTTATCTCTATTTCTATAGTATCTACTATCTTAACAGTCACGTCAAAGTTATCAATTCAGAACATATAACTTTCAGTCTGGAAAAAGTGGATAGGTAAAACTATCAATTCACATTTACAAAATATAATTTCCCGTTCTGTAATGTCAACCCATCACATCACACTGAATACCCATCACACCAAAGGGGGAATATTACTTCCGCCCTGGTTAGGTGTGTATCTCTGTTGCGTACATACCTGCTAAAAAATGTGTCACTTGGTACACATCTCTTAAAAATATTTTTAAGCTGCAGCAATTATCAACCATCTGCTTTAAAATGTAATCAGTACACTTCCCCTTAATAATTTGTTCATTTAACGTATCTTAAAATATGTGTACTGCAGCAATCGATACACATCTGTTTAGAAAAGTTATATGCTGCAGCAATTCAACTGGTTAGATGTCTATCTTGCACACATCTCTTAGAAAATATGTTTAAGCTGCAGCAATTGACAACCATCTGCCTAAAAATTTAATCTGTACTTCTCCTTAATTTATTCATTTAACGCCATCTGCTTAAAATATTTCTACTGCAGCCATCGATACACATCTGTTTAGGAAAAGTTATTAGCTGCAGAAATCCATATGCTTAAAAATTTAATCAGTGCGGATAGATTACATTTTTTAAAGTTGAAGCAGTCTCTGCACATCTTTAGGAAAAATTCTGTTGCAGCAATCGACGCATATCTTCTTAAAAATGTAACTGGCATAGATCTGCTTAAAAAAAGCAACAGCTTTCGGTCACTATACTGCATAACAAATTCTAAGCTACAGCAATCGGTACACATCTACTTAAAAAAGATTTTTAAGCTGAAGTTATAGCTGCACACCTGTTTTAAAAATACTTAAAGCCGCGCAACAGCGAAAATAGCACACTAAAAATAGCTAAGATACGCTAAATCTTTATGAAGTACTTATTAGTTAATTGAGGTGATGTGATTAGGATTCAAACCAACAAACTACAGATCACGACTCACACTCTCCTACTATCCGAGTCAACTCTCCAGAGTCGATAATTTACAGCAATTTGTGTTTTTTTATTTACTTGCTTAAAATTTCTGAACGGTGTACATCGGCTTAAGAAGATCCCAACGGTAAAGACCTGCTTAACAATTTGTTACGCTGCAAAAAGTGTGCACAGAAAAATAATCCACACTTTGACGTCTGGTGGCCAAGAATGGAAGGATTTTTTGTAGTACTTATTTGTACCATGTTTTTTACAGTGGGTTAGATATGCAGCTTAGATTGGAACAAACTCCGCAAGGGCACACTGACGCAACGATTTCTCAACACATTCTCGAAGCTAGCAGATATTTGCGACATCGTTTGTTACGACAACAGAATTACAACATTACGACAACAGAATTCCTCTTGATGAAACAATTTCCAGGTTGCTGCCAAACTCGCATTATTATTGACTGTTTCCCTACAGATTCTGCGGAGCCAAAACCGACGCCATATTGAAATATCACGTTAGTTTTTAGCGTTTAATTGCAAGAATGCATCGAGGGCATACCTTCCAAACGAAATGCGTATCAATATTTCTCGACACTCCTCACAACAATACCTGACTTAAGCACCGTTAGCACAAGCCGCACAAAGGAGGATTTTCCAGCATAGGTTTACCCAATGCTCCACCGCTCGTACCAAGTCCCGACCTCGTGTGGTCAATTGTTGAACTAGTGCCCATTTTTATTTCGGTGTAATTGCAAATTGCGCTGCGTAGGTTTTTACCTAATACATCTGGAAAACATTTCTGCTGCAATTAGCCCAAGCATGTGCCACTTCACAAGCAGTAGCTTTTAAGCGACCTAGAAACGAGAAGCGCATTTTGCTTCTCAACCCAAGGCCTACTGAGGTAGAAATCTCTTATCCTGTCTCCAAGCTACAGACATGTCCTCGCTCGTGAAAAAAAATTATACCTCTCAGCACTGCTTTGGTAAAGTAAGATTTTGGTGATGTTAAATCAACTGGCGTAGAGCCAGAAAGCTAAATTTATGGGTTCTCTCCCAGACGGCCTTGTGACAAGCAGTGGAACAGAAAGCGAATGGAAAACAATGCATTCCAGATCGGGTCTCCCTGCTTGCTCAGTGACAATGATCGTGTGGATTCGGTGCAACGTAGGTGTACCAAGTCTTTACCTGGCATTGGCAACATGTCCTACAAAGCTCGCCTCTGTAAGCGCAAGCTGGAGTCGCTTGAATTAGGGGCTCCTACCAGTTGACATCCCGTTGTTCAATTTATGCTCCCATTCACCCATCTTGAGGCACGCAGATTTTCCTTTGCTGTTAGGGTAGTCGTACTCTGGAACGCCTTACTGGACAAAATAGTCTCCTCTGCTACACTGGACCCCTCCTGCCATCAACTGCAGGCAGTCGACCTAAGACCCTCTTTGTGGGAAGTGATCTGTACTCCAAATATCTTCAGGCTCACACAATAGTTTTACTCGGAGTTTTTCTCTGGAAAACATGATATTATATGTAAACATTGTAGGCTACGACTTGTCTGGGTTGGTAGTAGTTTAACGATTATAAGCAGGTTGTTATGTGCACAGATTCTCTTTACTGGGATGTAATGAGAATTGTGTTAAGACTCATTAGTGTGGGTAGGTATCTAGTCGCTCTGATCAAGA
The DNA here is from genome assembly GCA_023313725.1 of Lithobius niger. Lineage (NCBI taxonomy): Eukaryota > Metazoa > Arthropoda > Chilopoda > Lithobiomorpha > Lithobiidae > Lithobius > Lithobius niger. The sequence continues at coordinate 12,915 of JAHWFP010239872.1, forward strand.
AGACGGAGAGGCGAGCGAATTAAGAAGGAGCGGATATGTTTATCTGAATCAGTATATTAAACACAGATACGATTCGTGAGTAACGTAAAACGATATTAGTACGGTAAGAGTTTACCATAATAGGTAGCAGACATTATTTTATGTGTAGGACTAGCGTATGCAGATAATCGTGATTACTACAGAGGTGTCTCTCAGCACCCTGTACAAATGACTTTGCCACTAACACAGCGTTGCGTTCTTGGTATGGAGTGTAGAAGATGCATAAACCAGCATTACACTATGCTGTCATAATACTTGTCACAGTTCAACATTTATTGGATCCATAGGGCAATGGTATAATCTAGCACACCGTTTGTCTACGCATGCGCTCGATTATCTGTTTGTCCTCTTCCACCATTTTTTGCAGCCTATGCTATTTTGTACGTGCAGTTATTACCTGCGCTCACATTTACGGTAGCAGAGCATGGTTTCGATCCACGTGCCCCTGCAGGGGCTATTAATGCTGTGTGTTGGACTTGTGGAAAATCTGATCACAGATTTTCAGAATACAGT
>JAHWFP010239872.1:20099-69329 GCA_023313725.1 Lithobius niger
TGTGTTGGACTTGTGGAAAATCTGATCACAGATTTTCAGAATACAGTATAATTCCTAGAGAAAATTGCACAGGCACCCATTGTTCGTTATGTTACGGGTATGGTGATGCGATGCCGGTTAACAAAGGTAACACACGATCTGTGGCTCTCAAATGTACTTTCAGGGGTGAGGCAGGGGGATATGCTAATCGTAGTTCAAACCAAGCGGTAGGTGATACTGATTTCCCTCACTAACAGTGTAGTGTAGCTGTTAACCTAATGGAAAAAAATCTTCACAGCAAATTGTACTACTTCCCGCTTTGGTGCTAGTGCGAACTGTAATGACACCTTAAACCTGATCTATTAATATGAATGACTTCGAAACGGTACAAGACTCCATGGCAGTTTGTGATGCAAACGTATTGTACGATAAACTAGGGACTGTAACTCTTCATTAAAAGAGTAGGAAAGGAAATGGTTTTGCATTACATTTAACATGGCCTAATGTTATTTATGTACCATCCACTTGATATAATTATATGCCTATTGGTTCAGTTCGTAGTTGAGGTTATATCATTCAGAAGGGAAATGATAAATTCATTCGTATATTGAGACCATCCCTTTACGTTTTTATAAAATTTTATTATAATAAAAACATAATATGTACGAGTCACCGGGTAAATTTGTTAATTTGACAACTATACCAAGCGCCATGGCTGTTTGCTGTGACGTGAATATCACGTGACTGGGCTAGTCCAATCAGACGGCCAAACAGCCGATGTTCTCGTTCGTCATTGGCTAACACATGGTGACGTCACGGCAAACAGCCATTGCGCATGGTATAGATTGCCTCATTCTTCAGTCACTACAAAAAGTGTGCTTAATGATCGAAAAGACTGGGTTGGTGGAGTAAATTATAACATAGATATGATGCATCGACGATATGGACACGCTTCCTTTGAGCTAATACAACATTTATTTAAGTTTGACAATGTTGTTGGCCTGAATTTAGTAGAAAAAGCCACGGATTTTTGTGATGTTTACGTAGTAAGAAAAACGAAAAACAAGTTGCATCACTGATCATTATTTGAAAAGGCTCCATGACCCACGGAACAAGGTGACATTGATTTTTGTGTTGGCCTAGTAACGGTGTAAGACTGCACCAGGAATGATAGTTTCTTACCATAGTGGATAGGTGCACCCATAACTATTTTGTTTTCACACATATGTACAAGCACTAAGTATTTGACGTGTTTAAATCATTAGTATTCGGATAGGAAAATAAAACAGAATTAACATTACAGTGTATTTCCAGGAATAATGGGGGGGGGGGGGGTTCCAGCATTCTTTTCCACCGTTGTGTAACTGAAAAAGGTATTTCACATATAAAGAGCCTCAAAATAATCTAGCAATTGAGCTCATGCATGGAGTCATCAAATCAATGGTATGTTTATTTTTGAAGGATCTAATCTTTCTTTAGTTTTTGGGGGGATGCTGTCCTCGCTTCAGTAGACGCAAGAAACAGCCTCAATACAAGATCACTTGATGAGGAAATATGGAAAGTGAATTTGCATTCCGAATGTTTTTTTTTTCTAATCATGTATTCCTGAGTAAAAGTCCGGAGTAAAAGCCACACACTACCTTTACGCCGGACTTTTACTCTGGAATACTTGATATTATTAGTGAAAACCGTAGGCTACGACTTGTCTGGTTTAGTAGTTGTTTAACGTTGTAGCATGAGGAGATTCTTTTTGTTAGGAGCAATGAGAGTTGTGCATACGACTCATTGTTATGGATATTTTGTCACCTTGGTCAAGAAGAATGGAAGGGAGGGAGTTTGCAAAAAGAACAAAAACAAACTTGGTATGGCAAATTATCACAAATTAGAAACAAAAATGAACTCGTTCGATGTTTAAGGTAAGGTTTAACTGATCCGAAGTCAAAACAGCAAAGAAGCACAAATAAACTTTCCTGAAAGGTTTCGTATACCGCAGTGTACCCGCACTGATTAGTCCACGTGAAACCTTACTGCTGCATTCAATCATAAGAAAAGTAAAGAAAATCATATCCCAATTTTCGGAATTATTTTAAGAATAATATAGTGTATTATGAAGCCTTACACGCTCGTCTACTTTCAGGGCTAAATGTTTCAGCTTTATTCAAGTCAAGTCGTCTGCTTTCCATTCATCCTACTGATACATACACCATTTTCTAAGACTTCATGTTCAAGACTTCAGGATTGGTATTTCATTTTTATTTTCAATGACATTTCAAGTAGTCCCACGAACCCTGAATTATTTAATCTGTTGATTCAGTTAAACCTTACCTGAAACATCAACCGAGTTCATTTTTGTTTTCTAATCTTGCCATATTGGCTGATGGGATCCTTTTGTTATCAGTAATTATGTAAGCATTGTATTAGTGTATGTACTAATCTTAGAATGTATATAGGTTGTATAGTTAAGTTCCAGTGCCTTGACAATAATAGCAGAAAAATAATTAAAAAAATCCTAACATTCAAATCCTAAAAAACCAACAACCGTAATTAGTTTTTTAAATACAGGCTACAAGAATCCTACATAATTTTTTTTTCTAGAAATTATATTGTTTTCTTTAGAAATTCTGTAGCAGTTTCTTTAAATAGTTCTATAGACGTCACTTCAGAAATTCTGTAAATATTCTACAGAAACAAGTTGTACTCGTACACATGCTGCTCACCCCCTCTCCCATCCTCTCCATTCTCAGGTGTATGCCTCCCCTACCCACCGACGGCTCTTCCCTTTTTATTTTTGTACTGAATCTTTGACAACTTTTTCCTTCCTGAAATACACACCCCCCCCCCCCTCACCCGCTCATCTCTACTGTTTAATTTTTTGTACTGAAACTTCAAAATTCCTTCGGTCCTCCCCTCCCCTATTTTTAAATTTTATCAACGAACTGAATCTTTGATAATTTTTTCCCTCGTGAAAAATACGCCTTATGATCATCCCCTTCTGCTCATCCCCAATTTTTATTTTAGGTTTGTATGGAACCTACATGTATAATGAGGCACTAAGGGGCTCCTAGTGCTTTTAGGAGCCCCTTTGTCTGATGAAGCTATTGCGTCTTGTTTAGACGCCAAGACCGATGTTACTATGTCTGGCAGGTTGTCGTGCATATCGCCGCACCTGTGGTTTCTTCCTTCTCAAGAACTCTCAGGCCATCCCGAAGCTTTCTTATCGTTTGCGCTGTTCTCCAACTTGGAAATGCCCGGATGGTCTTCACAGATTTGACAATTCTCTCCAGGCAGCTTTGGAGTCTGTCACCAACACGCAGCTCTCTACTGCTGTCTAGGACCAGTGTTTTTTGCCTGTCTCCAAGGGCGGTTTAGGGATTCGCCATGCTTCGAATCTTTCGCTGCCTGTTTTCCTGGGATCCTCCTGCAGCACCACCAGGCTGGTAGAGGAAATCCTTCCCTTGTGCTGCAGGGATGGTCCAGATCCCCTTCTCTCCGAGGGCATTACTCTTTGGTCGCAATCCAGCCAGTCACCACCGGCCCCATCGGTAATGCCCGGACTTCCCAGCGTGAGTGGGAAAAACCAGGTGTGGAAGTGTTGACCCTGGTTCTCCATGAGCGAGCTGCTACTCTCTCCGACAAGGCTCGTTATTTGAGGGTTTCCACCAAGGAATCTGGCGCCTGGATTATTGCCCTCCCATCACCACAGCTCGGAACACATCTTGACGATGGGGCGTTCCGCATCGCCATCGCCTTACGTTTGGGTTGCCTGATCTGCGAACAACACGTGTGTCCTTGTGGAGCTTTAGTCGATGCTTCAGGCACACACGGCCTCAGCTGCAAGAGGAGTGCAGGCTGTTGGTCCCGCCATTCTTCCTTCAACGATCTTATCAAGTGGGCCCTTGTCTCTGCTGGGATACCATCTCAGCTTGAACCTTTGGGTCTGGACCGTGAAAATGGCAAGCGTCCAGAAGGCATCTCCTTGATTCCGTGGGCCGGTGGACGTCAGCTTGTCTGGGACTTCACTTGTACGGACTGTTTGGCACCTTCCTACTTAAATGCTATTTCTGCCGAGGCATTGAGTGCCACTTCTGCTGCTGAAGCTAGGAAAAGGGCAAAGTATGAGTACCTGTGCAACCGTTATGTGTTTTGCCATGTTGCCATCGAGACGCTTCGGTCCTTTGGGTGCCAGGGTCTCTCCTTGATTAACGCTATTGGCCGCTTGATAACCAACGCTAGCGGGGAGAAACGGGCCACGGCATACTTGATCCAGAGGCTCAGTGTTGCTGTTCAGCGAGGGAATGCCGCGTCGATTCTTAACATCATTCCTGCTACGGCATCCCTCAATGAATACATCAGCAGGCTGTGATCTGGTTTTCTGCTGTGTGTGTTGACTGCCATTGTGGTTTTTGTATTCGTGTTTTATTATTTATTTTTTTTTCTATTTCAATGTGCAATTTATTTCATTTTTGTTTGTGTTTGCATTCATACCAAAAAAAAATTAGATCTCTTTGATTTTTGCGGGTTGTGTCTTCATTTATATATATATTTTTTAATTCTCTTATTAATTTATGTTTTGTACATAATTATGTTTACTTTTGAAGTGTATTAATTTGTATTTTACACTGTGGCGCCATCTGTCGACGCTTTCGAGAGCCAACTAAACGCGTCCACACTTTCGGTTTCACTAACGAGCGCTAGCGAACATATCCAACCCTTGTCAACCAAAGAAAAGACAATTTGGAAATGGCAGACTTCCGTCCGATCGCAGAAGCTTTAATACCATAGCTGCCGGAGCCAGGGGGGCAGGGGGGGGGCCCCTGGCCCCAACACGTTTTACAGAAACCAAAAACCCCCCCCCCCCCCCCGAGTTTTAAGAAATCGGAAGAAAGGAAACAATTTTTGTTAGTTATCTTTTAGTTATCAGTTAACGATGGTCCGGCATTTTAATTTCTGTATTTACGAATACACTAATAACACTACATATGGAACAGAAGAATGCAACGTGACGGGGTACACGAATCGAACACGATATGTTGCTTTGCTCTAAACGAAACTGTGCAAAGCAAAGGCTGTATATTTAACGTCGCAGTTTCGTACGAAACTTGGCGTTATCAAGTTAAATCTAAAAGTTGTTTAAATTGAGTAACAACGTGCCGTATTAATTTATATACGTCTTATAATACAACCTGAAATGTTCATTAATTTTATTAAAAATGTGATGAATATTGGAATACAAATTAAAAAATCTGGCGATACTCTATCGTGGCCAACTCTATGGGCTACCGCGCACACGGCGGGCCAGGTCGCTGCAGCCAACAAGAATGCTTACGGTGTATGTAGCAACGCGCACTTGGCCGCAGCTGCCAGCCTGTCACCGTGGCCACTGGGATCTCCGGCGGCGTGCAGGCGTCCACAGGTCGACCGTACTTGCTCCAGTTTCATTTTTCACCACGTGATCGAGAATTATCAATGAAAAACGGACGTGGCCACGCGGCCCGTCGCCGTGTTTTTTTGGCCCGCAACGACCGCTGGCCGCGCGACCTGGTCGCTCAGTGCGCAGGCAGCCTACCTTGTCCACTTCTAGTGGCGATCACAATCTTGCGGTCCATCACTACCCCTCCCCCCCCCCCCCCCACTCTGATTTATTACTATAAAAATAAATTGGAAATTAATCCATCAGCGAAAATCATCAACTAGGAGCAAACCAGCGTTATGCACTTATTCTTCATTCAAGTCATGTGACGCAGAATTAACTAATGTGACTGTGACTTACTAGCATTCAGTCGTAGGTATGTAGATATTTTTCAGAGGGAGGGGCATCCCTCCCTACTTTTACGCACCTTCTAGAAAACGTATGACCACTGTATTTTTATTATGTGACTAGCATAAGTACCCGGCTTCGCCCGGGATCCTAAGGGCACGTTTATGCAACCACTCGCTTTTGCATTCTCGCAGCTAGAAGCTAGAAATCACCTCAAATTCCAACATGGCAGCGGTTTTATGTCTGCCACCTCGCAACGAAAACAGCAAATAACGCGAGGTCAGAAGCGTTTGGGAAAATTGTTTCGTCATGAGGAATTTTTTCCATTATTGGCACAGATTATAAGACTGCAAGTATTTACTCAAACGATATCGGATTTAGCTAATCCATTTAGCGTTGTTACCATGGCAATATCACCTTTGCCATCACGATTGTAGCTGCGAGAATACAAAGGCGAGTCGCTGCAGAAACGCGCCCTAATGCGGGGAAGTGCGGTTAAATCACTGCAAAACTTGTTTGTAAACAACATTTCTTGTTGTTTTATCATGACTACAAATAGTGGGAGGAGGTATGGTTCGTACGTGTTTGCTCGTTGGCCGTCATCTTTTTGGTATGATGGTCGTGAACCGCAAGCAATCGTCGTGCAGTGACATCTATAGGCGATCTTCGAAGCTTTGCAGTTGTTCTGAAGGCCAACAGAGATACATGAGCGAGAAAATTGGCTTCGATCCCAGTTTGCTTTGGTGCTAAGCAATGGTAAATTTCCTTGGTTCTTCTTTAGCGGTACATTAACGTTGAAATTGCATTATGTTTTTGGTATGTACGCTAAGATGCCAATTTTGTTTAAAACTGCGAAGAGTGGAAGGAGATATTGGTCGTAAATGTTCGTAAATGGCCGTGAAGCGCAAGCAATCGCAGTGTTGTTATCTCCGAAACGTTCCAGTTCTAGGCCAACGGAGATACCTGAGCGGGGAAAGTAGCCTCGATTCCAGGTTGCCTTGGTTCTTCTTTAGCGGTAAATTAACGTTGAAAATACATTTTTTTAATGCTCAACTTCGTGCTGTTGAGCATCTCTTAGCGTACATACCAAAAAGCACCGTCCTGCGCAACTTTGGTCCGAGTTTCGTTTTGCTAGTGGTTTCGTTTGAGAGCGAGTTGTCAGTAGTGGCATCTAGTGGGCAATCCGAGAAGTCGCGCTCGTGGTCGCTCCGTCGGTCGATCTCGCGCTTAGCTCACTGGTTTTCCTGGGCAGCTCTTTCTTATAGTATAGGATTACATTTCTTGCTTTACGTAATGTATGTTAAAAAAAAAAATGGTTTTGAAAAACCATGTAGAGTTCGGCTCGTATTTTTTTTAGAGTGGGAGTACTATTGGTTCCTGTCCCCAGCCCGCCAGCCCCCCATTATTTACGCAGTTTGGTCCCCTCACGTTTTTAAGGGTAGAGGGGCCCCTGGTTGATACTTCGTATGATATAATTTCAGGTAGACGGATTATGTAAGCCCATAAATAAAAGAAAAAAGTGTGAACTCGTGGTTCGAAGTTATCCACGTTGTTGAGACAACAGTTTGTGTCTGGCGTAGGCAACCAGGCTTTCTTTTTATGGAGAACCCGAAAACAAACACTGAAATGGATGGAACACTTTATGACCCGCATGCAGCATGCGATTCCTAATCGTTCCTTTGTGGGTGGCTGGGAGGGGGGGGGCGTGGAAATCGAAGTTCCCCTAGCACTCTGTGGAAGTTACCCTAGCACTGAGCTATTTACATTGTTGGCTAGGCAGTGCACCAATTTACAATCTTATATTATTGGGTACACAAGTTTCACATTATTATTAACAATTGTTCATGGCAATACAGTGTACAGAGAGTTGTTGGAGGAAAAAGGCAAACTGAGAAAGAGGTCTGCCAGGCAAGGTCGATTGAGTCATAGTGGCTAAGACCACCGTGAGTGTGACGTCCAGCAGGGCTGACGAGTGTCGGGTCACCATGGCAGATCAATCGCTACATCCGTACGCTAGGGAATTCTAAGAGATTTCAAAAGTGTTTCTAAATAACTTCGGAAGATCTGTTTTCTTTAGAATATCTGTACAGCTTTTTCAATACTGTCTAACTCCTACTTCCTCTTAACGAAATTCTTTATGTTCTCCTGTTACTGCCTGTTAAATGGCGCAAGGTAGTCTAAAAGGCCTCTCCAGACAGAAGAAAATTTCGTGCGAAGCTATGCGTACTACGTGCCTACAAGGTCAACATTGCAGCAATCATGTGGTTGATGTTGCGTTAAGGACGTATATTGAAGTCTTTTTTACACCATACTACGTCGGCGTGCAGCCGCGAGCAGCCAGTCTGGTTAGGGCTTAATCGTTAGAAGTGCGGTCGCATACGGCAGAAGCCCATGGTTTGAGGCTTGAGGCTGACCTCAGCCATTTCCGGCATCTTATGGTTGAGAAGGGCCTTGTGACGCCTCCTGCTCATGTCAGACATGGCGTGTGAAAGACCCTAGGAATTTTTTGACTGGAATTACCTAGCAAAATTATCCCTCTCGTCATCAGGTGCAAAGGCTTCAGCTGGTAGTATGTCAAACCTTCAAAGGTATTTAACAGTATCAAAGAACGTTTTCATGTCCATGAAAGAAAACGGCATGTTTAAGGCCATGCAAAAAAAAAAAATTGTTTGGTTTACGAATAATACTGTAAATTTAGGCAACCAGGCATTTTTAATTGTTTTTTATTTTATTTTATCTTATGTCTGTAACGTGTAAAGCTGAAAGCTTGAATAGTGTGTGCGTGATCAGTCTAAGAATATAATATTGTGCAAACATTTATTTCACATTTTGCCAAATACCTTCCCAGTCGATTGCATCACTTAATCAAATAGTTATAATAGTGCATTAGAAGACTTCAGAAGGTCAAAATCGGTCAAAATTTGGCGAAAATGTGAGTTTTACCAGTTGGATCGAAAGAATCAGATAATTATATTTAATCGATAATTATTTTAGGCAAAAGTACGTGCCTGTAGACCAAATATTTATTGGCCTAGCGAAAGGTAATTGAAGTTGATTTCACATTTTGTTGGTTCACATTCATACTGCAGTTTAACGCTATGAAATTTCAAAACATTCATAAGGCAATTTAATGCTAGGAAATTCTGGCATATTCATTCCATAGTTTAATGCTATGAAATTTCGATATATTCATACTGTAGTTTAATGCTACGAAATTTCGACACATTCGTATTGTAGTTTAATGCTACGAGATTTTGACACTTCCTTACTATAGTTTAATGCTGTTAATTTTAACACAGCTATGCTTAGTTTAACGCTATGAAATTTTGACACATTCGTACTGTAATTTACTGCTATGAGATTCTGGCACTTCTTTACTGTACTTTAGCACTGTGAAGTTTAGACACAGCTACACCATAACGCTATGAAAATTCGACACATCCACACTGTAGTTTAACGCTATAAAAATTCGCACACATTTATCCTATAGTTTAACACGATGAATTTTTGACACGTTCATACTGCAGTTTAACACCGTAAAATTTTGACTGCACCATGCAATTTCGACATATTCATACTTCAATTTGATGCGATGAAATTATGACACATTCAGAGTGCAGTTTAACGCTATGACATTTCGACAAATTCTTCCTGCACTCTAATGCTGTGAAATTTCGACACATTTGTACTAATTAATAATAATAATAATAATTTTGTTGCCGAAGCAACAGGTCTGGCAACGATCACGGGGATCGCTGACTGCCAGCTTAAAAAGGCGCTGCATTTAAGACGTGTGTAAATAAAAATTAATAATAAAAAAAAATCCTTGTTAGATAGGGAATGCGAAGGTGGAAAGTAAAAACTAATACAAAATAAAATTCATAAGCTTCCGTATAGGTAAATATTAATTTTTTTAAATTGCATGACCAATGGAAAGGTGGGATCAAATTAGGATGGGTGGGTTAGGATCTCAACTGCCTTCCCACCAAGGTTAGACCTGCCAGGGACACCAAGGTCACCGATGATATCGCCAGTCGAATGGAAAAGAAGAAGGGTGGATGGCCATTTGTCAAAAACAAAATAATGAATAAAAAACGTAAAAAATGTAAAGAGTTTAAAAATCTTAACGTAAGTAGATCGTCACGTAAAAAAAATAAAGAAATATTTCGTTGCGAAACAACGACAATGATTGATCACTAAAAAGCGCCTAAGAAAAAGCAAATGATATCAGAACAGAAAAGAGCACGGCCAATAAATAAGGCCGATTGTCAATATACAAATGCGTAAATTAGATGTTATGAAAATTTCTTTTGAGAAAACTTGATAAATCCACTTTATGAAGCGATCTTCTGAAGGAGTTTACACCTTGCAAATTAATTAGATCATTTGGCAGCGCGTTCCAAGCACGAACTACCCTCACTGCAAAGAAATTTGATCGACAGGCCAGTCTCGATCTGGGCACAACAAGCTTGAGATTGTGTCCCCTGGTCCAAGTAATCTCGCTCAGATCAAATAGCGGGAGATCAAGAGACAAAAGTCCTTTAACAATTTTGAAAATTAGTATCAGGTCAGTCTTCAATCTACGCAGCTGGAGGGAATCTAAGTTAAGTCTCTTCAGTCGTAAACTATAAGGCCGACGGCACAGCTCTGGGATAGATTTAGTGAAACGCCTTTGGACAGAATCCAATTTGTCAATATCATTCAGTAAGTTGGGAGACCAAACAGGGCTCGCATACTCCAAAATTGGTCTCACATAGACCTTAAATGCCCATAGTTTAGTGTTAGCACAACCTGAGGTAAAAACCCGCCTTACCAGTTCCAAACGACGATTTGCTTGGGCTGCAATGTAGTTACAATGCATGGTTGAACCAAGGTCCCTGTTAAACCAAATACCCAAATCTTTTACTGAGTCGACGTGAGGTAAAGGTACCCCTTGTAAGGCATATTCAAAGTCATGATTTCCCTTTCCAATATGGAAACACTTACATTTAGCGATTGATATTGGCAATTGCCACTGATCAGCCCAATTTCCGACGTAATCAATACTACCCTGTAATGTTTCATGTTGTTTGGAGTTTGTGATTTTTGCATGTATTTTTAGATCATCAGCAAATTTTCCTTGTTGAATATCAAGATTTTCACATTTAATATCATTTATAAACAAGACAAAGAGGAGCGGGCCCAACACGGAACCCTGCGGCACCCCACTAATAATTTCAGTGAGTGGAGACACAGTCTTACCCAAAAGTACACGTTGTGTTCTTTTATTCAGGAAAGCAGAAATCCAATCCAGAAGCTTGCCGTCGAATCCCAAAATTTTAAGCTTCAGTTTTAACTTTTCGTGGATCACCGATTCAAATGCTTTACTCATCGGTTGGTAGGCCACAATCCAGTGCTTGCGTCCATTCGTCAAGAGCCAGTAATAATTGGTTGGTAGATGAACGACCTGGGACGAAACCAAACTGGTCGTTGTCAATCAAATTAAATTTTGTATTGTACGACCTCATTTTGTCCCTAATAATTTTCTCCATTAGCCTACATGGAACTGCGGTTAGAGCAATCGGTCTGTAGTTATTTGGGTCAGCAGCATTTCCTCCCTTAAAAATTGGAATGACATTTGCTACAGACCAAATATATGGAATTTTTCCCGCAGCAAAAGAAAGTTTAAAAATATGTGTTAGTGGCTTGTAGATTTGAAACCGTATTTGTTTGTAGAAATAGGCTGAGAAACCTTCTGGTCTAAGTGAGTGGCTAGGTTTCAAATTCGAAAGAGCTAGGAGGACTGCAGTCTGATTTATATTTACTTCGGAGCAATTTTCTCGATTAACAGCAATCTGTGGCTGGAACACCGGGACTCTTTGATTATCTCTAATCCCATTAGAAGCAAAAATGTCGTTTAGAAGGATTGCTTTTTTTAGGTCTTCCACCACATACTCCACATACTCTCCGTTATATTTAAGCGGAGGAATCGATCTAGTAATCCCTGTTTTTTTCCGGTAGAATCGAAACAATGAAGAGAGGTTTCCCTCTGCGATTACCCTATGTTTAATTTGACGATTTAAGTCTCTTCTGGCGGTCGAGAATATCGAACGATTATCATTATATGCCTGAAGGTTTTCATGGGACTTATCACATTTGTATCTTCATCACAATCTAGTTTTTTTTATTTAATAGCTTCCTAATTGACTTTGGAAGAGGTTTCCGTCCAGAATTTGAAACCTTCACTAAGGAACTATTTACGGAAACTAGTTGCTTTAGGATTCGTAAAAACTTATCCCACGCAACATCGACATCATCAGTCTTGTAAATAGAGGACCAAGTTAATTTAACCCAATCAGACTGTAAGTTTTGAAAGTTTATACACTGTTTTGTGTTGTCATCTACAGTGTTGGAAATGTTTGAATTAATCTTGAAAAATACCATGTTGTGATCGCTTAATCCCAGTTGTTGGCCAACCTCAACCTCCGAAACCAACCTGACATCATCAGTGAAAATTAAATCTAAGGTTTTTCTGACTCTAGTTGGTTCAAATACCACTGAACAAAGCCCAACGCTGACAGATCGAGGAATTGCTGGTGCGTCCGAAATGAAGCCGTTCCCACAGGCCAGGCTGCCGTTGACAAGTTGAAGTCTCCCACAATTAAATTAGAGAATACTGGATTAGCTGTGCCGCTTATGAAAGTCGACATCAATTGGTACGATTCAACATCATGGTCATGGGGTATATATCCCAAAATGATATTCAAGTTTAAAGCAGGCATAATTACTGTCATAGCCTCCACATCCGTGGCGATAGCCTAGTCGCTTAACGAAGAAATAGTGCCTCGCACATAAACCCACACATACTTCCGGGTCGATTTTGTCCAAAGTAAAATACTAGCGTTAAATAACTAATGAAAATTTAAAAAAAAAGATTTACTTACATCCTCTCTTTGTCTCTTTCGATTCTGGTTGGTGGGAATGCAGCCACTTCCGGTTCCGGAACCTAGAGGCGGCTGTGGTGTACCAAAAAATGGCGTTTGCAGTCGAACGTAAATATGCTCCCGTTGGTTGTGGCTGTTCCTAGTTTGATTGTCATACATCCTGAATATATCTTCAAATGGGAGCAGCACATTGAACGAACCATTGTAACCCGGTAGCCACCTGACAATCAGGTCGCCGATCTTCGCTTTCACCATCATTACCGTGTCGTTGTAGTGAACGTAGATTTCCCCATGGAAAATTACTTCTCTTTCATCAACGGCGAATAGTATAGACATACCAGGATGGCCATTGGCTTGCAAAACGGTGACGTCAACCAAATCACCATGAGGTGCTGGACACATATCGACTGAAAACAGAAAAAACTCTTACGTCAGGTGAGAAATTGAACGTCAGTTGCGTCGATATTTTACTTGCATTTATTACCGTTACGTCACCTACACAACAACCGGACACAAAACGAGCAGTGGGAACACGTTATACATACGTTCAAAGTAATAATTTCATTACTGCATCACCACAAGACACTTTGACGGATGCCATTCTTGTAGCGGGGCGGGGGCGCCGGCTTGGCTGACTCTGTCGGGAGCTAGCTCATTGGGGTAAGCAGCCCCAGACAGACTTGAGTAGCCAGTGCCGCAGATAGCCTTTTTCAAGGAGGGGTGCAAGGACAATATTTTGGGCCTCTCCCCAACAAGTGAACAAATTTAGGAGCAAAATTACTCCAAACCCCATCAAAAATTTAGTGAATTTTGTCTTGTTGTTTGGGCCCCCAACTGGTGAATTTTGGGCTCCCTGCCTCCTGCCTTGCACCCTTTGGACCACCCCTAATTGCGCCACTGTGAGTCAGCCTCGTGACATCCTCGGCAGCCCCGTGACAGCCTCGTGTCTCGGCAGCCCCGTGACATCCTCCCCAATCTTAAAGCTGGCAACCAGGCGAAAAATGCAAGCTGGGAGGGCAACTTACAAAGTTTCACATAATTCGAGGCATAGTCACACTTTCAAATTTTCAACCGGACACTTAGGATAGTGCGCAGTTGTGAATAATTACATCTTTTTCTAAGAATTACACTTGAACTGTGCCATATCGTACAATTTTCACAAATCAAATCATTCTCTTCAGTTACGGTTGCTTACAACCACTTTGTTTTCCCCCGAGTTCAACCTAGGGTTTCTCTTTCTAAATTTGCTACAGTCTCCTAAATTCTACATTATCATCTCCGGCTGTTTCCACAGTGAAAAATGTTAATAATCCAACTTGAACATTTCATTGACTTTAACCAGTGCCTGCAAGTCAGTATCGCATCAGTCCTTAGTGTTTCTCCTAATGCCACGCAACGAATTTCTCGGTTTAGTTATCGTTGCCCAACACAATGTGTGTGTGGAAGTTCAGTGAAACAGCCTAATCTGTTATGCACCGTAATAGTCCAACAATAAAGTTTGCATCGTAGCTTAACTCATTTTTTTTACAAAAAATACACAAGATTAACTAATGATGAAGAACCCGTTGACTTAACATGGTGAAGTTCAGCAAAATATTTAGTCAGTGACTTCAATTTGGTAGTACCTGAGTTTTTCTTCTTTTTGAAAATCTATGCACACTTTAGGGGACTAACATTAAATTGACAAAATTAGGTTTTAGTTTAGTTGATTCAGGGCAAATTGCGCTTCAAGAGGGAAATCATTCTTCCAAGGTTTAGGTTTTTAGTTTACTTCAGTGGGTAAATTATATTTCATTAGACAGACTAAACTTCAAAAATCGTAGCATACTTCAGAGGATAGAATTAATTTCAAACTTAAAAGCTTAAAGTACAACATGAGCTAAAATACGACAACAATCTCAAAATCATCCATTCCATAAACGAACAATTGGTCAACTCTCTGTATGCAACCATTCAATCCAGGAGACTGAGATCAATCTTAATGTCTGAACAGGTATTTTGTCTCTATTTCCCTACATTCTGTGTTTTGTACCACCTCTCGTTTATGCAGTTCTGCCGAGCAAAATTCTGCATAACGAACGCCCTTTAACAACCTTTTCCACTTCAACAACTTTTCCAACATTTGGCCAAATGACATAATTAGAAATTACTTATTCCATCACAATGACGCAACCTGTCACACTATCTAAGGCCACAGATCTCGTTTTCTAGGACATTCACGAACCACCATTTCCCAAAGGCTCAGAATCCCGAAGAACAGATACAAATCTAAAAATTCCTCCCATCCCATTTGTGTAGTCACTTCTTTTTTTTTCTTCGTCTGAACTTTAGCCTGCTAATGGAATCTTTTTCTTATATGATTCCAATTTTATCAGTAGCAACAATGTCAACAGGTTTTCATACACTGAGTAAGTTAATGGCCAAACATCATGATGGTTTAGGCTACTACAACTTGACAAAAATCTCAGTTAAGTTTGAAAGTTAAAAGAATTCCTTTGTCACATAAATTCCTACAAAAGCGTAGTTCAAAATCCAATCTAAAAGGTAGAGAGACATCCATGGGTCAGGAAAATTCCTCAACACACAACTTGGGGCAGCTAATGGGTCACAGTACGCACAAAGAGAGTAAAGGGGATGCAAGGAATCGGCCTGATACGGTGAACAACCAAAACAGGGCTTTCATTGCTTAAATAACAGCAGAGTACCACTACCAAATCTGTGGGTATTGTCTCCTCCAAAACAAGTGAAATCATAATTACTCCTGGCATATACTTCCCAATTAAGGCATCGTCCCGGTTGCTTCCATCTTCTTACTTGTTAAAATTGCTACTCAATCCGAATTCCCAGCCAGTTGTCTCGCATTTCCATTTTTTGCATTCTGCATAACCTCATGTTTTCCACATAATACCAGTACAAATACACGACGTAAAAGTTTCTCCAATTAATTTTTATTTACTTTAGCAGCTCTTCCTTTAAATTTACCAAGTAATCCGACTTATACATTTTAAGACACTTTCTCAAATCCAACGAAAGGTTCAATGGCTAGAATTTATAAGACTAGAACTCGCAGAAAACTCAGAGCAGACTTGGCTTAACTTCCACAGTACATGTATCCGCATCACAAGCTCTTCACGCAGTTTAGCCAGAAATAATTTTTTTTATTTAAAAATAGACAAAGTAGTGAACAGAACAAGGCTACAGTTTCCCACCACAGGAAGTTTACATTTTGCTACAGTTACTGCATGCAACTTAATTTGCATGCTGGCAGCTAACCAGTGTTTACTCGATAGGGAAAAGTGCAGCTTACACAAAGTCTAGTTATTCATGCTATCATGCATACTTATCACAGAGTAATCACATAATTTTTAAGAGTACGTTACGTAGACCGCAACCGGATATAATCAAGGTGATTATAATTATTAAAACGTTACATTTTAACCCGTAGCCAACTAGATACCAACGTACGCCTTCAACGTACAACAGCGAAAAACTAAGTCCCAGCGCGAGCTTTGTGAGAGGGCCCCGGGGACCCCGAGCAAAGCTAGCAGTCACAGCCCAGTGGTCAGCATCGTCAGCTCCAAACCAAGAGAATGCCGGTTAGAATCCTAATACCGACCCGAGTCCCATACGGACTCTAAAAAAAGGGTCTGAAAGTTTTTTTTCAGGCGGTTATGGCTTAGACTGGTCGGTTATCTCAGCATTAGGCTCAAAGACGGCTAAACATAACACAAAGATGGACACGAAACAGTTATAGAATCTACTTTGTCTTTAGATTATTTACTTCCAACAATTTTTTTTCTCTAAATATAGCAATTAAGTGACATCATGCTTTCTTTCTAAAACTGCCCAGTTCAGTTACTGACTACAAATTTGTCACTAACTTCCAAATAACCTAAACTGCTTCTTCCAAGATTACAAGTAGACAAGTTCAAAAATCAGAACGTGCATTTAATCACATCCAGACACACAGGACGGGGAAGCATAGATCAACGAAAGTTCTGTTTTGCATTATTTAGGTAAGGAAAAACTAATTTCAGTACTGATCACCATTGGCAAATAGGTTACCTCCCACTCGTATGGCACAACACTTGTACCAAAACACATAAATGTTCTAATTATCAAAAATAGTAAACCTTTTTCACATCAAACTCTTCTGCATTACACCTTAACAATGAAAACAGTTTAATTCACCCAACTAGTTCATGAACTTTTCATTCATGAAATTAGCTCTGCAATTAGCTCTGCATGTTTCACAAACCTCACGTTCCCTGAGAGGAGAAAAGAACCCGTTTCCTAAGGAGCCACAACCCAGTTTTTAATTAAAACAATCAGTTTTCTGCCCAGAGTTTCGCTTGGTAACGCTTAGGGCAGTTTTTAAGCATGATCGCATGCATGGCGAGAATTTTCCCAAAACTAGTTTCACTAAATCGAGTCGCTACACTGGAGAGCTATTCGAAATTTTGCGCAGGGTACCAGCTGGAAACAACGTATGTTTTCCTCTAAGCATTTCCGGGAAGGGGGGGGGGTGGATACTCCCAGGTTGCATTCTTTAAAACATTTCCCATGCTAAAGAATGAAATCTGGTACACAATTAATTGTTAGCAGTAGACATCAAACTAGCTATGGAACTTCCGCGATATCCTACAAGGCCCCTCAGCGCTTCCCCCTATTCCCGCTCCATGAGATTGATTTCCGAAAAATTCTTGTTGATCGTACTGATTGCATCCATTTTGGTACACAGATCATTCCTAGTACTAGAAATTGAACCAGCCATGGATCCCCATGAAATACCACCAAAGCCTCCCCCAGAATCACCCCTACCTGGGCACCCCATGAAGCATCAAGGACCAACAAATTCTTGATAAATGTACTAAAAGCATCCATTGTAGCAGTGGAAATCCAACTACACATGGAACCCCATGAGATACACCCAACCTTTCAGTGCTTCCCTGTGTCCTCTCCATGAGGTTATTGTTCAACAAATTCTAGTTCGATTTGTACTGCTAAGAATGACTTGTGTACTAATTCACGTTTTAGCACGATCAGCAAGAATTTGTTGGTCATTTCTTGGCCAAAATTGAAATTTGGAATTGGAATTTGTTAGCCCAAATTCATAGTACCAAAATTCGTAGTACTACAGGTGTGTGTGGTAGGGGGACAGGAAGGGGCCTTAGGGGATATCTTGAGAGATTCCATAGCTAGCTTGATTTATTAGCTAAGAATTGACTTGTGTACCAAATTTCAAAAGCTCGATGTTCATAATTAGCCCAAATTCTGGCCTGTAACAGCTGCACTAACCCTGAAAATCGAACCAACGAACCGATGCTCAAGTTTACAACATAAAACATACGTATGATGAAGGCCGATGGCCTTTTGAACGCTATTTTAATGTGACTACAATTATTGTTGTTCTTCTTCGGGAAATTTTGCTCTCACGTAGAGATCGAACCAAAGAAGCGATATTCAAATTTTATAGCTCTTAAAATTGAGTATTAAATAGACTTTCTTATAACAGTTAATTTAAGGTGATTACAGTATTCTTTTCTGTGTTACTCTTGCCGAGACAAGAAAAAAAATAATGGATATTAGTATTAAAAAATGCTTAAGCTTGTTTTTTGGGTCGCTGGAGATTCTTTTACACGTATTAGTGCGACACTGATGGCTCACACGACTTTTTCTAATATCTGTTCCTTTACAGCTTTAAGTTTTTTAAGGCTTACATCCGTATTTTATACGCTTAATCGTGTTTTAATACTAATTATGTTTGTCAGTAACTTGTTAATTTTGCGGATCTACGAAAGTAGGAACTACTCAAGACATACACTCCATCCAGATGCAACACTCACAACACTGAAGCATCTAACTTCCTTGCTGATCCTTGTACAACTAACGCAGCAAGCACCTGCACCAACCCTGCTTAATTACAAGAATTATGTTAGAG
This sequence comes from Lithobius niger, assembly GCA_023313725.1. Classification (NCBI taxonomy): domain Eukaryota; kingdom Metazoa; phylum Arthropoda; class Chilopoda; order Lithobiomorpha; family Lithobiidae; genus Lithobius; species Lithobius niger. The sequence goes on from JAHWFP010239872.1 coordinate 38,701, forward strand.
AAGTACAAAATTAGCAGGATGCGCAAGAGGTCGGCATATTTCGCAATGAGAGTTAGCTTAACTAGGATACGACCCACTTCACTCTTGGATTTGCCCGCGCCCGTTCCGAGCTCATTTCTCACTTACTCCACATAAGTGTGGGTTGAATGTGGACTCGAAGCAGGGTGTTAGAGACCATCACTAACATGACCACTTCGAAGCAATTTAGCGGGATAAGTATCGCGTCCTTGTCGATTCCGTGGACCTTGTTCATGGAGCTTTCGCCCGTCTGCCGATACAAAACCCGAACCATTTCACGGAGATGGTTTGGAAGTCGGATGCGCATCATCTTTATTCACGTAAGCACTCGCAATAGCATTGATATGTTGGAGCAGGTCTGGTAAAGATGGCGGACACAGATGCGACATCCACGTAAAGTAGGTGCACGCATAGTCTCCGTCAGTTCTGATATAGCACCGTTATAGTATTGTGGTCCATATTTTATTGATGTGAAATTTACTTAAGTAATATTTTCCTATTTTAACTTGTTTGTCGGTATGCTACCGTGTACGCATTATTCAGATGACGCACGATTAAACGCGAATACATCCTAAGTAAAGATTTACAGATTGATCGTTTGTTACCTTAGATTCATAAATATTTGCTTTTCTCTCTCGAACGTATCTGACTGTAGGAACAGGTTCAGCCAAAAAGAAAATTAAAGTTGGTAAATAAACGTGTCCTAAATGTGACTGGAAAAAAGCCATTTTTTGCCTCTTGGCCCCTCGTGCGTTCATTTTCACCTGCAACGTTAAAGTGTGAGACTTCGTTATTGTTGCCTAGTTAATCGCTTAATTTCAGTCACTTACAGTGCCACTTTTAAACTTTTTTCAAGCCTAAGCGACTAACTGGCATTGAAAACATGCCTGTCGAACAATAAATCGTTTGTCCACTTCAAAACGGTGTTGCCATCAATGATATGATGTCATTAACTTCCTCAAATAAACTGTTCTGTTCAATATCCACGAGCCCACGATTGCCTGAAGTGTGAAGGGGTTAACCAATCGGGATCATGTGATGGCCTGAATGAAGCGATGCGGGGATTTAAAAGCAGGCCACGGACGATAGTGGGAATAATAGGCGATTTATTTGGTTATTTGTTTTGGTGATTGTGGTTGTTGTGGGTTAGATGAAGTCAGTTTCCTTGACCCAAATTTCACAATGTACGATGCGAGTTTTACTTTAGAGAATTAGTGCTGGTATTTTTTTTTTCGTTTTCGTTTTGTACAGTTTACGGACCACGTTTTTAGTTTTGAGGTTTTTAGAACGCGGTAATCAATCCTCTGTCCCCTCCATATTTCATGTGAAATCAACAGCTCGGTTCGGTACGACGCACTTTATTACGTTACGTGTGAAATCAAACAGCTCGGTACGGTACGACGCACTTTATTACATTACGTGTGAAATCAAACAGCTCGGTACGGTACGTCACGCTTTATTATATTACGTGTGAAAGCGAGATTTATTGTTAGTGAGCTGTTCTACACAACGTCCAAAAATCCTCAAGCACGCCAATGAACGGAGGTTTGGGCGACGACGTTAAACAAACGAATAAATTTTCAACCTTAAACACAATCGTTTTAATGAAATTTAAACTGCAACACAGTGGCACAATACGTGGGGAGTAGGGGGGGGGGAGGACAGGGTGCAAGAATCAGCGCCCAGGGGGCATTGATCCCAAAATTCATAATAAATACAAAAACAAATTTGGGGCGAATTTACTTTTACAAGCTTGGGCAGGAAAAGTTTGGGAGGGACACTTTCTCATGCAGGAAGCATGGGGCACAACGTTTACACCGAAACAAAATCAAAATAAAATTAAAACAGTGTTAGCACCAAAACATGCCATAAAATTTAGCTGGGAGAGGAGGAGAAGCGGAAAATTCAAGGATAAGAAGGCCCAGACGTCACGCTAAAAAAAAAAAATAAATTCCATTTCGTGCTGCGGGTGTCCTAATTTTTACCCCCCCCCCCCCTTCCCCTTGATAAACTCCCTATCCGGCACTGCTGCAGCATAAATTGAAACCGGTTTTATGGTTATTGAATTAGTAAAAACTAGCCTGCCTATCCCGTTTACGTATTAAATTGTTAAAAACTTAAGCCTAAACTCCTTAATCTTGTATTTCATTAATCTCCTTACCTGAAAATCCAAATTTTTACAATGGAATCCTGGCACTCATTCGCACGCTTGCTGCTCCCCTCTTAAAGCACATGGTCTTGGAATCCAGGACAAAACGAGAAATGTAAAAATGGGTAAATCAGTTTATGGACGTGGACTTCATTATTTATCAGTCCATCCGGAGAAATGGCTATCGTCCCTCGACGGGTTAAGACAGCCAGACAACAACTGCTGCACGCGTGGTAGCTGATTAGCTTTGTTAAAAGATGGACTCAATCACGTATTTTTTATGGGAAATCCCCAGAAATTTACGCGCCAGTTTGTTTTCACGTAAACAAATAAGAAGCGGGAATTGTTTCCGAGTGATGAAATCGCGCCTTTCGGAATGACGCGATGAGGGGTCCGACAAGGGGTGAAATCTCGTACTCTATCTGATTTTGGATTTGCAATCTATGTGAAATCTGCAAATCAGCAAATCTAAATGAAATCTACAAATCTCTAAATCAATACAGATGCAAGCCTATTTACGTTGCCTTTTGGACTGGAGCGGGGAATCGAACCCATGCCCTTTGAAACCAAAGGCCGAGGTCCTACCGCTCAGCCATACTGACACGTCCCGGTGTATGTTTATATGTATATATGCACGTGTTAAATGTTGCCTGTGGACGTTTCCTGGCCGTGTCAGCATGGCGTAGCGGTAGGACCGCGGTCTTTGGTTTCAAAGGTCGTGGGTTCGATTCCCAGCTAAGTCAGGCTGACATATATGCCCAAAAGGCAACGTAAACAGGTTTGCATCTGCATTTATTTAACTCTTGTTGAGCCTTTGGCTTTTCCGTTCTTAATTTGTAAATTTTCATGAAATGTGCAAATCCAAGAGAAATCTTGCAAATCCGTAAAAATCTCTGCAAATCTGGCAAATCTTGCAAATTTGTACAAATCTGTACAAATCTTGCAATAAGGATCAGTACACTTTTTTATTTCTTTCTGCGTGGCGTAGCCAGGCTACTCTTTCGCTGTAACGTGTTCCAGTATAATTTGCTTGGCCTTCACGTAATTTCGCTGAATGAAAGATGATGAATCTGACGAATTAGATGCCAACTACCTTAATGACCACGCTAATGGTCCACCCGCCAAGTTTAGTCAGACCACACCTGGTGACTGTTACTCTTCACTATTCTACCTTAGTGTTAGGTCACATTTCGGTAGAATACAATCATTCCCAAGAGTGTTGTAGCAGAAATAAAACCCAGAAAAGTGAAAGAACCCTCCAAGTTTCAACACTCGAAGTAATAATATCAGAACAAAAATGGCTGTTTCCAAGTTTCCTACTTGGCGTACCAAGCTAAACCCATATACTGATCGTTCCCCTTAGAATGTTTAGTGGTATTGCACCCGCCATGGAACAATCCATCATAACGTTAAAGTTCAAAGTTTAAATGTAAAATCTGTATACTGCAGTGGTCAAGATTTTCATATACGTCCGAAATAATAGTTAATGGAACTTTACCCTTGGCGGTTGTTTGTTTGCGAGGGTGATATCACTACTTTCTAAGGGGAAACACTTTGCACTCAGTAGATGGGTTAAGCTTGGAAAACTTGTTGGCAACCATTTTATTCTAATATCACTAGTTTGACTGGATGAAACTTGGCGGGCTCTCTTACCCTTGTGGGTTTCGTTTGCGATATCACTTCTTTTGTAGTGTTTCTTTATTATTACATATTTTTTTTGCCAGTATTCCAGTTAGGCATTTAATCGCACGTTATTGATAAAGCTGGAGATTTGTTTTGTATCAAGGGATATGCTTTTCTTGCTTCGACGTGATGTGATTCGATTCCTCCCCCTCCGTTCGTTCCTCCCTTTTAACGCTTCCTTTCTGCTTCTTGTAATTATGTGCTTGTAATTATGTCGTATGTGAAATTGTGGTCTGCTGATTTTATAATCGTCACTTGAAGTGTTGTTTATGGTTACACGGTTATTTTTTGTTGTTCCTGCAGTGTTTTGTTGTTTAGTCTTAGTAGGGCACACGACCATCTAAGTCGTAGCTCTCTAAATGAATTGAATTGAATTGAACTGTGCGCATGCACCACTATTAATTGACACCATCCTGTCCGGCACGGCACGAGATAGCGGCAGAACGCGGGGTAGCGAGCCGCACCGAGTACCAAGATGATTTTCACTGTTATTAATTCTTAGAGCAGAGCTCTGTGTAGGAATCCACTCCAATGCAACCATTGTATCCGCATCACGAAATATCCACTGCATCAATTTAAACCACATTTTGTTCATGTGTAGCGTTACACCCAGAGGTGGTTTTACCAAAGAAAATTTAAAATTGGACATGTTGTTGAAGAATAATCGCGGTGAATGTGGGCTGCTCACCTATTTGCTCGCCAGTGGTTTACTCACACCTTCAATGCCATCCAGCGACGCGCTACGAAAGCAAATCGACAAAGAAACAAGATACGTTGACGCATCTGAAAAGGTGAGTCACAACGCTGTCTGCAATGCAACACCGTTTCCTTACAATAGCCTCACTTCTTTCTGTCAACTGTCGCCCTAGTTTATTATGCCGAGCAGGAGAAGAATATATAGGCAGTGCCGCTCTTCCTCTAACAACGGTAAACATTTGGACGAATGAAGTACCAGCTTTCAGTGATTTACCGCCAGATAGCGATATTCTCAAGGAAAAGGAAACGCAAAGCATCATGGGGATCAAAACTATTTAGCGTCACTAAAACAAATTGATCACGATGAGAATACAAAATTAATCGCTTAAAATACATCATAATTCAGATTCAGACATTAAAATAATTTTAAGAAAGATCAGAACTGGCTGATCAATTTTAAAACGGGTTGTCATTGCGAGTGGAGTTAAGTCTGACGCATGGTTTTGTGTTACAAGAATGTCCGTGAAGCGGGCTCATCATCGGCCGTTCAGGCTGAAGCTTATTCCATGGTTTTCGTTTATTGTAACGAACTATATACAGTTTGAATCGAACACGGAATAAGTTCTTCAACTTCGGATGTTGCCTACGTACGAATATTTCGTCAATTTCCGCGAGTACTGTCGCTATTACCATGGTTACCATGGCAAAGAAACCGCCATTTTTTTTATTTCAAGTTTCACCTCCTACGAGAACCTGACAAGTGCTGCCTTCTGGTGCCGTTGGTGGAAGCAGGTATTATTTTATAACACGTTTTCAGCAAAGCGTCACTACCTACTTAATCTACCCTGACGCCGAGTAATAAACTCAAGTTGTTTATGAGCTATCCGGTGAAAGTGATTTCGGGACTAATCGCCCCAAAGTCCCATTACATCAAACTGCGTACTATACATGTCCGACATAACATTATCTCCCTAGTACCTGTTCACTATCAAGGACCACGCTAGTGGTCCACCCGCCAAGTTCAGTTGTGACACTTCATTGTAAGAAAGTCATTGTTCAATTCCTGCATTATTGCATGGTTGGCTAGGAGTGGTTAACGCTCGATAAACCCTTTAAACCCTTTAAACTCTTTAACTAGATTTGCGTGACTCTGGTGGCCTACTCCATTGGTTCGGCACCCTTCTCACATTTGTCGGTATTTGTCTTAGTAAAGGCCGGGCTGGCCAGGTAATTGATGTGTGTGAGGCGAGATGATGGAGACCTTGTGTGTTAGTGTTTAAGTAGTGTCTAAGTTAGTTTGTAGTGTGAGCATATGGCTTTAAGGCCCTTTCGGCTCAATGAAATCTCAAAATCAAACTAGCTTTGGTACTTTAACAGAAACCAGAGCGGAGCATATTTCACGATGGATAAATACCTATGAAGCGAAACAGCTTAAAAATTGTTGAAAACGGGCAGTCTTTGTTCCCCGACAAGCAAAAGTTGTATTTGAATCAAGTGCATAAAAGGTTTCAAAGTGATAATAGTGAGTAAAGATCGTTGATTTCAGCTGACTACTATAGTATACTGACTACTGACTAATTCCGCTCATATAAAATAATTTATGCGACAGATTCGAATGAAATTTGGTGAAATAGGTGTCTTGACGTTTGGGGAGAAATTAACTAAAAAGATTGCAACGCTACATTAGTAATGCTATTTTTCTGTATGATGGGAAAACGCCACCGGTGATCAAAATAATCATCCCTCTTTATTTATTTATTTATTTGGTTCTTACCACAGCTAAAGCCATTATGCTATGCACTCTTTCTACAGACAAGTCTAACGCTACTTACTCTACTTAACTCTATTCTCCCGAATACTCTGCTACAGCACCACGAGTTAACGAGTAACAATGCAAACGGACTACAAGAAATAATCGGCAACACGAACATTGTCGATAAACTGGACGCGCTACATGGCTATGGGATTTAATTCTTAATATATCTGCAAATCTGCGCTACATAATGACTGCATCTCCGTTCCTATTCAATATTTTTCGACCAAACTTGGCCAGATAGCAGATAACTAACTGGACACTGGCAAATATAAGATGCCACCAAAGAAAAAACCAAAAACTACAAAAGAAGTGATAGCCGAAACAAAACCCACCAGGGTGATATCAAAGCAAAAATGACTGCCACCGAGTTGCTACATTAGTTGCCAAGCTAATCCCACTGACTATCACTTTTCCAGGCATGGAATTTCATTATTACTTTCCAGGACATTTCCAGGTTTTTAAGGATTCGCACGATCCCTGAATTACTTACAGCGATGCTAAACCCACTAAGACGATTAGTTTTTTTTTTTTAACATTTTCAGCGATGTCGTTTAGCCAACAAAATGCACAATTAGCTGATGAACCGTGTGCAAAAGTAAAAATGGTAAAAGCATTTGAATACAGCAGTAAGGTTTCACGTGGACTACACAGTACAGCAGCATTGTAGTATCTGAAATCTTACAGGAAAGTTTATTTGTGTTCCTTTGCTGTTTTGACTTCGCATCAGACCTTAAGCATCAAACAAGTTCATTTTTGTTCTCTAATTTGTTCTTTCTGGTGGGGTAGTTGTTGTTGTTGTTGCTTGTTTTCAGGGAGCACGAACCCAAACTGGCTAACTGCCCTACGGCGATACCAGTGTTTGGGTTTACCATTGTAACAGTCGTATCACGAGGTACAGGTACAGTATAAGTTAGTTGTAGAAGGGTGCATGGTTCCGGGCCGCTTACACCCACAACAAAATCTGAATTACAATTAAAATACTACACCACAAACACGACCAATAAGTGGCATATCAATTGCCCGCCTTTAACAATATTACAAACAATGGGGACGAGTTTTTATATCACAGGTGGCGTATTCCCAACGTTCATTTACACGGCCGGCACGCCGTGTATATAAGAGTTCTTTGCGTGAGAGAATTTTCAAAAAAGTGGACAGGAGGCTTATGCTGGATTTATTTATTAAAGGTTTTTGACCCGTAGCCATGCACCCTAAACAAAACTAAATAAATACGGTTACAAACCTAATTACGTTATCTTTTGGACTTACATGTCAGACTGCCTGAGCACGGAGTCGAACCCACGACTTTTGAAACCAAAGGCCAAGGTCCTACTGCTGAGCCATTCTGACTCTTGAGCTGTCGGCTTTCCGTTCTGCTAACAAAACTAAAAGGTAGAACTAAGACAATACTCATACATTCATCTTTTACCAGCTGAATACATTTACCAGCAGTGTACCCACCATGCAACCTTTGAGCAACTCCATCACTACGTAAATCAGATCTGAGATAAACGATGAAAACACTCACGAGAAAATACCAGTTGATTTGCAAGATCTCGCAACGCTCTTAAACACCTAGCATTGTTTCTCAACTCGACCGTACTGAGAACATCGTCAAGAGAAACTTTTTCGAATCCAGGGATCCAGCTTCTTGTGGCTCTTGTTATGTTTCGAGCAGTACAGCAGCTGATGGGCAACTGAGTCTTCTGCACCGCAAGCCGCGTAGCACGCCGACTCATTCCAACCTAGGCGATGTTTATAAAACGGCAGCAACAAATGGCCCGTCCGCAGGCAAGACAGTAAATGCGCTGCCCAATACGGCAGGTCATCCAATGCAGTCTCATAATCACACATCGGGTGAATGCCATACAGCAACCGACCTGTCAGGGCTGCTTTCCACTCCGCTCTCCATGACAGCAAAGTCCAAGAACGCATAGCTTGGCTGTGAGCCCCCACAGACTGCTTCATGGTGATCTGGCACCTGCTGTTGAGCACCAATCCTTTGCAACAAAATCAGCTTGCTCACTGCCTGCCACTCCACTATGCCCTTTCATTCATTCCACATATGGCAGAGATGTATGCCCACAGCTCCCGGCTACAGTGAAAACAACTAGATCACTAACTGCAAAGCTCACTTGATAACTCTGTAGAGAGTGTAGACATGATTGTGAGTCTGTTCAAACCACAAATTCTGGTAAAATAAGGTCTGTAGCCACATCAACTGCAACAGAAATGGCTGCTAACTCACAGATGTAACTTATGGTAACAGAACTGAGCGTGCAACGCACATCTCCCTTAAGGCTTGGGATGTGCAGTTTTACCTCCCGCCATTGTCTCTTTGTAGAACGATGTATCACAGAACACTTTGCACGCAGAAGAACTGCTGGTTCTGAATACAGAGAGAAGCATTGTACATCACTGCCACGGACAGAGCGGGATAAACTACAGAGAAATTCAATAATGAGCTTAGTAGTATATCTGCTGAGAGAGACATTTCCCTTTCTGGCTGCACCCAAGCTGCAGCCTAGCTTGTCTATGAGCATCGCGTAATCAGAGAGGATTCTGGCAACTGGATCATGTGCACCTTTGCTCAGATTATTGAGGCAGAGCGCTACCAGCAGGTCATTCACTCTGAGATCCAAAGAGGGCTCCCCAGCTTCTACCCATAGAGCCTGAACCGAAGTCATAACCAAGCAACCAGTTACATCCCGTAAACAGTCATTAACACTTACTCAGAGACTGCGCATATGCTGTTGAGCAGTCATCAAAAAAGGCAGATGATAATCTATCACTGATCTTATGAACGTGTGATATCCCGATAGCAGGACGTCTTTCTTCACATCGCGGTTATGCGTCAAAGGTTTGAGAATCGGAAGATGACATGGTATCTTCTCTCGTCAACTTCGAACTTGGGCTGCCCATTCCCGTCCGCCATCAAGCCAGATTCCAAGATATTGAACTTTGGTCACTGTGGAGATAATAACCCCACCCATACTTAACTGAAGAGGAATGGAACGCATAGCCGGTGATCGTGAGAAGATCATCAATTTCTGCCTTAGCTGAAGCTAAAGCCAGACCTCTGGTAGCAAGGCTTAGAATTGCGTGATCCAGAGCAGCCTGAACATGGCAAATTAACAAAAGCGGCTCGTCTCCTACAAACCACGGCGTGATATCATCTGCATAGCAGACAATATGACAACTGTGACACATTTCAAGCAGGACCTCATTAATAGCAATAGCAAAAAGCACTGGGCTCAAACAGTAGCCTTGTGGCAGCCCACGGCCAGTTGTAACTTACGCTGACACAAAACATAAAAACTTTTCAAATAGTTTTCAGAACCACACTAGGAAATATGGAATCTCCCAGTCATTTTGCCAAACATCACAACAGCTTTAAGCAACTTAAAACTTCGACATTCCGAATGGGGCCAAACTCCAATTAAAGCCAGCAAGTCCGCTAACTGGTGTCCAAAACAAGTTTCTGTCTGAAGCCGTGGCCAGTGGGCATCAATGTAACAATGATGGATTGATGTAAGAATGACGAGTAGCTGCGAGCACTGGGGCATCAGATTCGATTCGCGTCTTGGTCCCGACTGTACATCTCTGGCACCTTACATACCCGTGTTCGATCCTGGTGAAGGGAAGTGTATATGCAAGGGTTTTTCTCCAGTTGTTTCCCACCCGTTGGACGAGGGTTTCCTCCGGGTACTCCGGTGTCCTCTCTCATGCGGCAAAAAACAACCAAAATGAATGGTGGTAACATTTGCTGCTTGGGCCGTCAAATAGCTCTAAGCTTGTTCTATTCTATTGAAATAATGATTTTCTGATAATGAGATCTGACAATGAACGTGGCAGTCCACTTGAAGGGTCCTTGATATGGAGAAACAGCACTACACCAACGTCGTATGTACTGCCAAACACGAGAAATTGGGCAGTTGTAGGTTCACGAAGCATGGAAGGAGTTAGGCGAACGCTGATCAGCCTTTGAATCAGAGGCTCAGAATTGTGAGACCCACAGCACAGTTCAGCGACCTGGTCCATCATATGGAATGAGATTTGGGAAGCAGAGGTGTTATTATTTTACGATTAAAGCATGGTACATTCTGCATAAAGGGCGTGCGGTGCTGATACCCAGTAACCTAGCCGAAAACATGACCCAAATATCTTAGTGACTTGGTTGACCCAACAATCAGTACCATCTCTGCCTAATGTGTTTCACTGTGATCCCCGTATGATTTCGACGTTTATTTGTTTATCTTCGTTTATTTATTTATTTATTTGTCGTCTTCTTTAGTAAAACTGGCAGGGGGTGCCTTTGAAAATTGACTTAGGTAACTCAGGTTGCGAAGAAACACCCTGTTGCATGTACTAATTGCGTAGGTCGTCCAAGATGTTGCTCCATAATCCTCTGATCTAGCTTAATCTTAGACGATTGCCTGTACATATGGCATTCAAATTATGCTTCAGGCAGTAACCTAAACAACCAAACAAACCCTGGTCGCCGAGCTTGGTTCCTGAGGGCAACTGGGGGGCTACGGGGCTAACACTGCAAACGAATCGACTGTCGACCAATCAGAAACGAGGTAGAAACAGGGGGCGTTGCATTTATTTGCATTAATTTGCTGTGTCAGGTGGATGAGTTTATGTTGCGTTCGGTGCAGGGTGGAAGAAGGTTAAGTGTTATAATTCTACAAATAAGTTTAGGAAATTAGTCCTTTCATCTTCAACGTATCTTAACATCAAGTACGTAAACAAACTCCTACTTGCTGTTCAAAATAATAATGTTTGTAGTTTATTGGTGTCACGTGAATGAGCTATGATACTATGACCAATCGTTATAGTGACGATTTTGGGTTAAAATGATACTAATTCGTGACGTGTTTAAGCAACGAGACTGCAACGAGAGTTACTTTGCTTGATCCAACCAGGTCATTTTTCGAAGGCACCCCTGGTCGCCGAGCTTGGTTCCTGAGGGTAACTGGGGGGATAGGGGGCTAACGCTGCAAACTGTCGACCAATCAGAAACGAGATTGAAACAAGGGGGGCATTGCATTTATTTGCATTAATTTGCTGTGTTAGGTGGATGAGTTTATGTTGTGTTCAGGGCAGGGCGGAAGAAGGTTCGGTATTATAATTCTACAAATAAGTTTCAGAAAATTAGTGATTTCATCTTCAACGTATCTTAATAACAAATACGTAAACAAACTCCTGCTTGCTGTTCAAAATAATACTGCTTGTAGTTTATTGGTGTCACGTGAATGAGCATCGAAACGATGACGAATCGTTCTAATGACGATTTTGGGTTAAAATGATACTAATTCGTGACGTGTAAAGCAACGAGACTGCAACGAGAGTTACGTTTACTTGATCCAACCAGGGTAATTTTCGTAGGGCAACCAGGGTTGGCAAAGTCTGTCAGCTGATGACGCTACATAGGCAATGCTCGTCGATTTGATATTTGCTATGCGTTGTGAAAACTGTCACCGTGAAGGCCTTTCTTTAATTTAGGCGGCTTTGGTGAAATAAAATGGGAAAACAACGGTTTGATCTCCACGAGAAGAAAAGAGAAAAGACGTGCCCTGCCCTACCTCATGCTAATGATTATTACGGCATGTAAAACATCATACGAGTTTCGTTTTGGAATTACCTAGTAAAACTACGCCTCTCGCCTTCTAGCTTCAGATGGGAGCACGTCAAACCTCGAAACTCACGTTATGCTCGAAACCGATTTTCGATAGCCGGATGAAGCGTGCCTATAAAGCATCAGCTGTACCTTTCATATTTCCATAGTGAACATGTAATGAAAACCCAACATCGGCCCTGGTGAAGTCAAGGGCACTCTCAAATATTGGAAGAGGATTCCTCCCTGTTCTGAGCTAGGAGGGCCGTGCTCCAGCGGCTAGAAAAGATGAAAATCGGATGAATGGTAAACGAACAACTTAACCAACATTCAACACATCGAGGTACAAGATCCTTATGGAGGCAGCAGTGCAAAACATCCATGGGAGAGGCTTGAAGATGGAATGAGTTTGCTAGTAAGGAAGTTGGGCAAGGTGAAATATGTCCTTCCTTTTCAAGTAAGGTGAGCTGTATCGCAGTTTAAAATATTGCGTGATAGTACGAATATTTCCCCTCTCGCTTTCTGGCTCCATGTCTTCTGCTAAGAGTGTGACAAACTTCCTCTGTAGTACGAACTTACTTTCTGTCGTCATGGCTTAGGCTGGAAATGAGACAAACCTCCAATGTAGTACGAACTCACCTTCGGCTGCCATTGGGTAAGCTGGGAGCATGACAAGCGTCCACTGTCGTATGAACTCACCTTCTGGTGCCATGGCATATGCTGGGAGCGTGACAAACCTGCAATGTAGTCAAACTCACCTTCCGGTGCCATGGGTTAGGCTGAGAGCAAGACAAACCTCCTGTGTAGTGTGAAGTCACCGTCTGGTGCCATGGCTCAGGCTGGTAGTGTGACAAACCTCCAATGTAGTACGAACTTACCTTCTGGTGCCATGACTTAGGCTGGGAGTGCAACAAACCTCTAATGTAGTACGAACTCACCTTCTGGTGCATTGGCTTTGGCCGGGAATATGGCACAACTCCAGTATAATATGAACACACTTTCTGGTGCCATGGATTAGGCTTGGAGTGAGACGAACCTCCAGTATACTACGAACTCACGTTCTGCTGCCTTGACTTAGGAGGGAGCATGACAAACCACCAATGTAGTAAAAACTCACCTGCTGGTGCCAAGGCTTCGGCTGGGAGTACGAACTTACCTTCTGCACCATGGCTTCAGCTAGGAAAACGACAAACCTCCAATGTAGTATAAAATTACGTTCTGGTGCCATGGTTTAGGCTGTAAGCACGACAAACCTCCAAAATAGAACGAACTCACCTTCTGGTGCCATGGCTTAGGCTCGGGGCATGAGAAACCTCCATTGAAGCACGTATTCACCTTTTGGTGTCATGGCTTAGGCTGGGAGCATGGCAACCTTCCATTGTAGCACGAACTCACCTTCTGGTGTCATGGCCTATGCTGGGAGCATGGCAAACCTCCACTGTAGCACGTATTCAACTTCTGGTGTCATGGCTTAGGCTGGGAGCATGGCAACCTTCCATTGTAGCACGAACTCACCTTCTGGTGTCATGGCTTATGCTGGGAGCATGGCAAACCTCCACTGTAGCACGAACTCACCTTCTGGTGTCATGGCTTAGGCTGGGAGCGTGCAAACCTCCATTGCAGCACGAACTAACCTTTTGATGTCATACCTTAGCCTGGGAGCGTGGCAAACCTCCACTGTAGCACGAACCTTCTGGTGTCATGGCTTAGGCTGAAGCGTGCAAACCTCCATTGTAGCACGAACTAACCTTCTGGTGTCATGGCTTAGGCTGAAACGGGACAAACCTCCATTGCAGCAGAAACTCGCATTCTGGTGTCATGGCTTAGGCTGGTAGCTTGGCAAACCCCCGTTGTAGCACGAACTCACCTTCTGGTGTTTTGGCTTAGGGTGGGAGCGTGGCAAACATCCATTGTAGCATGAACTCACCTTCTGGTGTCATGGCTTAGGCTGGGAGCATGGCAAACCTTCATTGTAGCACGAACTCACCTTCTGGTGTCATGGTTTAGGCTGGGAGCGTGGCAAACTTCCATTGTAGCACGAACTCACCTTATGGTGTAAAGGCTTAGGTTGGGAGCGTAGCAAACCTCCATTGTAGCACGAACTCACCTTCTGGTGTCATGACTTAGGCTGGGAACGGGACAAACCTTCAATGCAGTATGAACTCACCTTCTGTTGCCATGGCTTAGGTAGCCCCAAATTAAAAGCAATAGAGGTTGAGATAGAAGCGATAAACGAAGTGAAACAAACGCTGTAACGAGTATAGGCCAAAGTAACAGTGAAAATATGCAGTAAGAGCTGATGCAAGTTGCATTGATTCAGTCACGTTTCTGAGGAAATGTTTGCGCTGATTGAGTCAGCGAAGCGAGCGAAAATAAGCGTTTGTCATCAGAAACAGCACTTATTCCTAAATACAGGTAGTGGCAAAGTAGTTTCAACAAGTTAATTTCCTCGAGAGTCGATCCAACAGATACATGTAGAATACAGGTGTTACAAGAAGCGAAACGATGCCAACGGAGCGAGCAAAGCGAGTGATGTGGCTGGTCAGTTTATTAATAATTGTGTTATTACGAATTGCTTTGCTTAAAAACTGACACGTGGAGTCTACTTATTGAATTTATTGATAGCTGTTGTGACATCGTTTGGGTATATGCTACTGTCTCCAAAGGACGCAGCTGCCTTGAAATGTTTCGTTCGGTGTAGTGGAGGAATGGAAAAAAAGAGGGTTGCGCCTGCCCGAAATTAGGAGAACAATTTGGTAAAAGTGTACGACAAATAAGGCCTTTATTATAATTGAAAAAAAAAATAGTCTTTTTAAACGTATGGTTGGCACTAAAATTGCTGAAAATGTCTGTGACAAGGCTTCAAAGAGCTTGAAGCACTTCCCGACTGCGAATTCCAATTTCTCCCCCCCCCCCCCACCCAACAATCAAAATTCTCTGGTGCCATTAACCCTCCGCCCTATTATAATCTGATTAAACGCATTCTGTCCAACTTGCCGAGATATTTTACGTCAATAATTAGCCAGAGCTGAACCACTAATAACTCTTTTTACCAAATTTCTCACATCAATCTTGCCACATTGTAATGCCGCAGCTCGTGAGGAAGTTAATGAGAGTCATGCACGCACGCCATGTGTTGAGAACAAAATCTCTATGACGACAAATTAATCACCGACTCGCTACTGACTTGCAAAGGTGTTTATTTATCGCTCTAAAGAAGCTGTTGCGCGTGAAATTTAATGGAAGTATGACAGGTATCCTGTAATGCCTAACTCCAAAACGTTTCCGTCAGAATAAATGAACGTTTTCGGTGCGTGTAAATAATGCAGGTGCACCTTGTGGTTATCGGAGTACACGGATTCCTAAGTTTGTGCTATGGGTAAGTAGGCTAGTGAACCAGTAGATATTTAAGTAAGCAGTTTAAAACGGACCGCCAGTGCATTATTGTTGTGTAGTACCCGACCCGAGCCTAGGGCCTTAGGGCTTCGGGCAGATAACCAGTAGTGGTTAACGCTCGTTAAACCCTTTGAAACCCTTTGACCCGAGCCTGACAAACGCGCAGCTAAAATCTAGAAACACACTAGTGTGTCACTGTCAACTATAGTTGAGGAGATTGTGTTATCAACAGCAGATTATTGTTTCAAAGCTTAATTGTCGAGGTGGTCGTACCCTGAGGAAATTTGGGCTGAATTCCCTAGTAAGCATAGAGACCCCAGGAGAAATTGTTCCACTGACCTCATACCCTCGGGAAAAATAATGGGTGAATTATGCATAGTGGAAATTTAGCCCTGAGATAAATATTCTACAAAATTCTGGAGGAAATCGTACCCAAGGAAAGGGCAAGGTTAAATGCGCATTAGGATTTACTGGTAACATGAAGCTGGGTGCAACTGTAAAGCTTGAAGAAATTGAAGCTGCTCGAGGTTACAGACAGTTCCACCGCAGGAGTAACGCTCAGGAAGTGTATTCGGAGGGAGAGTTTAAAGAACGTTTCGGGTTCAATAAAGATTCTTTTGAGCTACTGCTGGACATTGTAGCTTTAATTTTAACTTTTACTTTAATATACAACATCAAAGCGCCAAAAAATGGCGTTACATGATTGCGGTTGCAGGAATAACAAATTGTTAGAACCCCCCCCCCCCCCACAAAAAAATAGTCAGAAGTTAACAAGAAAAACATAGTATAATACTAACCACTAACAAAGGGCACTGCCCCAAAATGGATTGATCGTTATATAAATATAAAAACCCACAGTTTCACTTTCATTTTACCAGAATAGAATTTTGGCATTTCTAGTTAATTAATATAATGGATTAATCTTATATGAATATAAAAAACCTACAGTTTCAGTTACATTTTATCAAAATAGCAATTTTGATAGTGAATTTGTGAAAATAGCGAATTTTTAGCAAACATGACACTGTACAGTTTATACAGTATATAGCCTAGTGTAAATATATCATTTTTACTTATCCAAACATAAACAATCAGGGAAACAAACACTTACGGTGTCCTAGTCAAGGTAGTGTGTAAAGATATGGGGTTGGTGGTTAGAAATATGGCAATCGAGTCGGTTCTTGAAGGAGTTTGTTGAGGGGGCCAAAACCACAGAGGCTGGGAGGGCATTCCAAATTGGAAAAGACGAGAAAAAATGTATGCCGCGCCCACTCGTGTTTATGGAAAGAAAACTCAAGTTTAAGATGATGTCCACGGGTTGCGGTGTAGGATAGCATTTTAAGGTATTTCTTAAGCTCAGGGCCCCGTAGTTAAGTGTACGAATTTTGTAAACAGTAATTAGGCTTCCTCGATTAAATCGCCACCACAGGGAAGGGATGGTTAATTTTTTAAGACGTTGTTCGTATGCCAAATTATATAGCCCAAAAACCTATTTGGTGACTTGCCTCTGAACCTTTTCAAGTGCAGATAGATCTTTTTTGAAATACAGGCGCCAGAAATCAACCCCATATTCACGTATTGGCCGAATTATTGCTAGGTAGAGTTTCAGGTAAACCTGGGGATGCCTAGAGGTGATAGTGCGGTTAATAAGGAAGGTTAGTGCACCTGCCTTGGCAATAATGCGCGTTACATGAGCAGCGGGTTGGAGAGTAGTGTCAATAACGATTCCTAGATCAGTGGTTTGTGTAACAGATTTTAAGTTTGAAGGACCCCAGTAATATTGATTGTGGGGGTTGCGATGACCGAAATGCATAATAACAGATTTGTTTGGGTTGATAGACAATTCTCAAGTACAGCTCCAATTATACAATACCTCCAGGCTATGTTGAAATTTGGTATGAGAGTCAGGCTTATCCAGGCCTACCCCTAATTTAGTATCATCCGCAATTTATCAGTGTATGTTTTAATATTGTATTGTATATAATATTGTATTGTATTTAATAATATTGTATTGTATTTAATATTGTTGCCAAAATCATCAAACTATAACAGGAAAAGAAGTGGGCCGAGGACGGAACCTTGAACGATCCCACTGGAGACTTGAGTGGTGCCAGAGTGCATACCACCAACTACTACAGTTTGGGTACGGTTTGTTAGGCATAAAGAGATCCAATTGGAAATTGGGCCAAGGATACCGTGGGCTTGAAGTTTATGTATTAATAAATCGTGGGGGACGTGGTCGAAGGCCTTTACAATGTCCAAATAGAATACATCCACCGGAATATTTTTATCAAGACAGTTTCAAATTTCAGTATAAAAGGATAGTAGGTTAGTAATTGTTGAGTAGTTGGATCTAAAACCGTGCTGAGAACTCTGTAAGAGGTTCCACTTCTGCACAAATTTTAAATATGTTTGTTGAGAATAGATTCAAAGAGTTTGCCTAGCAAAGAGGTAACACTAATGGGGCGATAATTACTGGGGTCTTGCCATGATACTTGTTTAAAAATTGGTGTAATGTGGGTATGTAGCCACTCAGGGAGGACGAAACTATCAACCAAGAACCTATTGAAGCAATGTGCCAAAACGGGAGAAAGTTTAAGCTGGTATTTGATTAAAAATTCAGCTGGAACAGCGTCAGGGCCAGCAGCTTTAGAGGGGGCTAAGGATGAAATAGCCTCAAGAATACAATTTTCTGTAAAAAATAAGCGGTGGAATGCTAACCAGTGGTTTAGACACAAATGGCAGAGTGCGAGGGATTTGAGGTTTAAGTGCAAAGTTATCCTGAAAGTTGCTATTTAAAATACTTGCCATTATACTTTCAAAAGATACTTCCGTAGGATGGGCCGAGTCGTCTTCGTGCCGCTCGTCAAATGCGCCCAATAATTCTGGTTTTGGACGCTCATTAATTTGTGTACTGTGCTCATTACTTTTCCTAAAGGTGAGATGAACTATCTTAACGCAAAATTTGCCAAAGTTACGTTGTTTTTTTTAATGTTTTATATGACTGTGAACTTTGACAACTGTGCTTCCCGCGAGCGGCCCCTATTACGGAATCCCCAAGGTGACAACCGGCGTTTTGTTTTTTTTTGCCACGTTTTGGGAAGATTGATCGTAACGGGGTAAATACTGCCCGCTGATAACAGCAGGCTGAATATAGGTCAGAGCCCAGTGTCGAATGGGACTTTGAATCGAAGAAAGACATTGTACTACGAAGCAAAGGATAAACAATCTCCAACTCCAAACGTGAAACACCAGCAAATTGGTGGTGGGGATGGGCAGCAGGTGGATGGTTGCCCAGACACAACCCTGTTGGATTCGGTTCATAGGCTTAATATCGCCCTTGAAACTTCAATTTTGGAAAAAATATCTTGATATCCAAGATATAAATGGAAAAATTGGCACAAATCCTTTTTAACTCAAGAGAGCTTCTTGAAAGAGAAACTCACGCTTCCCATGAACTCACTCTTAATGAATTGGACCTTAAAGTTACGACAAAATTCTCGCAGTTAACTGACCAGCTCAATTTATGTGCAGATAAATTGTTTCACAAATTTCATACTTTAGAGGAACTTGTTTCAATGACTTGGAAAACGATATTAAACTAAGATATGAAGGTCTCATGACGACTATTGAGAAAAAATGGTCCAGGGCTGAAGTACGAAATCCTTCAAAGAAAGTGCCAAAATACAGAATAAACCACTAGAACCACACCTAATGTACACTGTTAAATCATTATTAACATCCGATGAAAACGGTTTGCCAATAATTGTGTCCACCCAGGTTGACAGCATTCAGAAGAAGAACAATAGGGACCCCCAATTTCACTGCCCAAAATGGAAACTCAAATAAACAACAGCAATGCACCACCAATAATCGCCCTAGTGTTCCACGGTTACAGTTCGCAGAAAAAGGGGATGTCTGCAAAATCATGGACCTCGGGAAAATGCATTTAATCCACAACCATTAAATGTAGCGAAAGAAGCAATAACTATCCCATTATTTAAGGCTTAATAAACACAACCCTGTGAAAGCATACACATCTAAAGTAATGGATAAAAGCTACAACAACAACACGGATCAAATTGTCATCATTGGGGACTCGCGAAAACGGAAGACGAATACAAACCCTAAATCCTTGACGTGGACGATACCGGGATACAAAGCTCAGGACTTGGTTGACAGGATCCCCCGATTTTGAAAAACGCAGAGGAAACCGTTAAGGTAATTATTTGTGCGGTTCCAACAACATTCCGTTGATCACTCCCGAGACAATAGTAGATCACCTGTCTGCTTGTGCCAGTGCTGTGCGTTCTTTAAGACAGCAAGTATATCATTTGTTGGAATCTTTCCACGTATTAAAAACCTATGTGGTGCAGAAAACAACGTGGTTCAAGAAACAAACGATCTGTTACGAAGGCTCTGAAAGGCATGAACTTTATCTCAGTTGAGCGCCAGCTCTTGTCCCAGGGGAGCTTAATGGCACGTGATGGTATTCACCTACCTTACCGAGGGAAGAAGATTCTGTGCGACGAAATTAGATCTACCCTAGAAAACACATTAGGTCGGGGGATGGCCAATCAGTTTTCGGAAAACGACAGTCTTTTAAGTGGGACGTTTGCCGGTCATCTTACCACTCCCAGTTTCTGTGCCACGCATTTCGAGGAGGAAATGCCATCGTCTGAGAGTGTGTGCGTGCTTGAATGCTTACCTTCCCGAATGCTTGATCCTCCCTCTCGAATGTTTGCTCCTTAATGCGAGGAGCCTTGTAGCCAACATAACTGATTTTCATGCGTTACTATCTTGCAACTATCTTGTATGACATTTTTTTTATCACAGAAACTTGGCTTACTGATGCGTTTACAGATGCTTTGGTTTTAATGGGTCTTGACTATGAGATAATTCGGCGCGATCGGGGGGAGGGGTGATTGCTGTGGTGTCCATAGGAGAGAACTCTGTATGAGCATGAGGCATCTTGGCGTCGTGGTCGAGGCAATGGCTGTCCATTTGATTCCCTATAAAATTAATTTTATCATTTGTTAGTTGACAGACGGTTACGCTGATGATCAGATTGTTAAGATGGGAGCTTTTAGTCTTCTGTGCGCCGTAACCGGAGAGAAGACTATTGCAACGACTTTGTCCGTCCGTCCGTCGCTTTTTTCAACTTCGCAACAGTACCAGATACTGACGACCATTGTTTACAACATCCATTGTTTAATAGACTGCTTCGACGCGTTGAGTGTATGACTAAGGTCCTTAGACTCACGTAAATAAAAATTCAAATTCAAATTCAAATTCGACGCGTCCATTGTGTACAACGTCCATTGTTTAATAGACGCTTCGACGTAACTTAATTAAACAATAACAGCAGTTGTAGTGCATGATAGAGGTGTGCGCCTAAACATTGGAAGTGGAGGAACTGTACAGAAGACCGGTGCGACTAGGCAGTCGCTGTAGCCGCTTGTTATAAATTCGGCATTGATTTCCTCTTGTACTAACATCGTGGTTGGTGATTTGAACCTCTCAACGATTGATTGGGATAATAATTCTTCTTCAAACCGTGTCCAGAGTAAATTTCTTGTTCATTGCAGACTGCGGTTTCACTCAGCTTGTCACTGAACCTACTCGGGATGAAAATATTCTCGATGTCATTCTTACTGATGATATACGTACCTCAGCTTTTACTGGCGCTTGAAAATTGGACCGAAGCACTTGACCTTGGTATTAATACGAATATCATCCTTTTCGATTTTAAAAAAGCCTTCGAATCAGTGGTACATTCGAAATTGTTGCTTATGTTAAAATTGTATGATTTTAACGATAAACTACAAAATTGAATTAAAGCATTCGTTTCCGGTCGTACACAACGCGTTATTATTGACCGGGTTTAATCTGACTCCAAGGATGTTTTGAGCGGGGTACCTCAGGTTTCTGTCTTGGGACCATTACTGTTTGTCCTGTTTCTTAATGACTTGTATTGCACTGATCCCAATAATAATCAGGAAAAGTTCGCCGACGATCTGAACTTGCACTCCTCAATCGTTATGGAAGCCGATTGTAGTCAACTTCAGGCATGTATTGACTTGGTGCACAAATGGTCTATTGTATGGCAGCTTCCACTCTCTGTTAGCAAGTGCCAGTACTTTTCATTGGGAAAAAAAACTTTCTCCTTCGACTATTGTCTTGGTGACACTGGGCTCCAAGCTGCTCAAAATTGTTTCAAAGATCTGGGAGTTTGGTTCCAGTCCGACCTCAAGTTCACTACACATTGTGACTATATCACAACCATGGCAAATCGTAGGTCTGAAATTGTTCAACGTTGTTTTAACTCCGGAAATTCCAACACTAAAGTTTGGGCCTTTAAGGTCTACGTCCGTCCTCTTCTTGAGCTCGCAAGCCAGGTCTGGTCGCCCAGACTGTTAAAGGACATTGATAAGGTCGAGTCGGTTCAGAGGAGATTGACGAAGAACTTTCACGCTTTGCGTGGTGTGCCGTACTGTGAACGTTTGAGGATCCTAAAGCTGGATTCACTCGAATTGAGACGTTTGAAGGCCGACATTATATTGACATATAAGATTCTTAACCACTTGTTACCAATCGATTTACCGTTTTTTTGAAATTAATACAGAGTCACGAACGCGAGGTAATCGTTTTAAATTAGTTCTCCCTAAATGCTCACTTAATTGTAGAAAATCCTTTTTTGCACTGAGGGTGGTGCCTGCTTTTTTGCACTGAGTGATCACGTTGTCTCGGCCTCGTCGTTGGGCACTTTTTCGAAAGATGATAAATGGGTGTTGCCTTAATGCCTTCCTTCTTCGACCCGAGTTCGGAAACTAATTTGTGTTTTTATTGACTTCTACTTTGTTTTCTTTTTAGTGCCTTACTTGCCTTGCTGTGTTTGTCTCGTTAAGTTATGGAAGGCTGTCCGTGATGCCTCACGGAACCATTGCCTTTCGTTATGCTCTCTGTAGGGCATTAATATTTTTATTATTATTATTATTATTTTAGGTGGTGACAATTCCCATTTTGGGGAAGCTTTTTTTTTTACTTCCTACCATAACCATACTTTGTATCACATAGCAATGCATTTTAACCGTCTCATTTGTTCATGTACCTTTTATTTTTTACTTGGGCCAATCCTACAGCTCCTGTGTCCAACACGTTTGGCGATGCCATCGGGGGCCTTACAGTCCCTGGCAGGTCTAACCTTGGTGGTAAGGCATTCGTGTCCCCATACCACTTCCCCTTACCTTCCCTTGGCCACATCTCTAACTTTATGTGAGGTTATCTTCTGTTTTTAATTTGGGCTGGCTGTTAGTGATCCCAGGATCCTTGCCAGACCTGTTGCTATCGTGACGAATTGTTTTTATATTATATTAAGTTACGGTTTAACTGATCCTAAGTCAAAACACCAAATGAACAGAAATACAATTTCCTGTAAGATTTCAGGTGTTGCAGTGTTGCTGTACTGTTTAATCAACGTGAAACCTCACTGCTGAGCCCAAACCATTATATACGTATATACAATTAAAGCCAAAGCCCAAATTTCAAAACTTTCATACCCAAAGAAAGGAAGAATAATGTAAGGCTACACACTCGACTAGTTTCTTGCCAAAATTTGTCATTGTTCTGTAGTCACGTCGTCTACGTTCCGTTCATCACCCTACTGATGACACTTATATCATTTTTCAAGATTTTCAAGAACTTTTCCAGGCATGGAATTTCAGGACATTTCCAGGTTTTCAAGGACTCGTACGAACCCTAAATTACCTGTACAGCTGTGCTAAGCACATTAAGATGATTCTTTTTTCAACATTTTTCGGCTATCGTTTAGCCAAGCAGAATGCACCAATCATTAGCTTATCTGTCGTGTGCAAAAGTAAAAATGGTAAAAACATTTGATTACAGCAGTAAGGTTTCACGTGACCTAAACAGTACAGCAACACTGCAGTATCTGAAACCTTACAGGAAAGTTTATTTGTGTTCCTTTGCTGTTTTGATTTCGGATCAGTTAAACCTTAGCTAAAGCATCGAAAGTGTTCATTTTTGTTTTCTAATAAGATTTAGTAATAGAGCGCATGGCCGTGGACCGTTTAAGCGCTTAATAAAAACCGTTAAACCATAATTTTTTTCTTGATAACCAAAATGAACCAGTTTTGAACCTTTCAGTTTTAAACCATAGGGTGCTTCGTGTGTAACTTTGGTCTCAAAAGTAGGAGGCCGACGTGACTGAATGACTTAATTGTTTAGTTCTTCAAAGCGGGCTTCAGTTGGGTGTTATGAACAGTTCGCTTACAAGGTTCGCATAAGGTTTAGTTTTTAAGCTAGGTTAGGGTAGCTTAAGTATGAGTGTATGGCTTTCAGGTCACGTAGTACTCAATAAAATAAAATAAAATAAAATAAAATAAAATAAAATAAAATAAAATAAAATAAAATAAAAGCGGGCTTCGGGAGCCCAAATGACAGGTTACCAATTGTTTTCCTTGATTGTTTACCGCGAAAACCACAATTGCCTGCGCGATAATGAAGGATTAACTAGGTTTCAACTACGAGCCGATACATGGTAAATCTAGAAACACACTAGTGTCTTACCATAAAGTAATAGATGTGGCCAAAACATAGACTGAAGACGGAAAGCCAAAAGCTCAATAAGAGTTAAATAAATACAGATGCAAACCTATTTACGTTACCTTTTGGACTTGCATGTCAGACTGCCTGAGCCATACTGGCTGTGTCAGTACGGCTCAGCGGTAGGGCCTCGGCCTATCGTTTCAAAGGTCGTGGGTACGATTCCCCGATCAGGCAGTCTGACATATAGAAATAGAAATAGAAAGAGACGATGCACGAGGCATCCACCCACCCAAAGACCCAAGCAGCAGATGTTAAGTGGAAGAAGTACCTCCATTATTACAGTTATTTTTTGCCGCATGAGGGAGGAAACCGGAGTACCCGGAGGTAACCCTCGTGCAACGGGTGGGAAACAACCGGAGAAAAACCCGCACATATACACTTCCCATCACCAGGATTGAACCTGGGTCTGTACGAAGCCAGAGATGTAAAGTTGGGACCAGGATGCTGATCTAATCTAACGCCCCAATGCTCGCAGCTACCAAGTCCAAAAGGCAACGTAAATAGGTTTGCATCTGTATTTATTGAAAACATAGACTGAGCATGGACATAAATATGGAATTCGAATGCTCTTTTTTTTACATCCAAAATTGCGCTGAGCATGGAGACACGTGTGATAAAAATAACAACGACTGTATAAAACACAAATTAAACACACCCACGCACACTCTCATAGATATAGCCCAATTGAAATACAAAAATGGGTTCACTTTCTGAAATTACCAAGGAATAAAAACAGTTCATGTTCTCTGGAATTGGAGTTCAAATTGCAGTTAATTTCGTTCGAGTGAACTCTAATCCGTTTTTTATTTGTGTGCTTTCACAACTGTGAGTGACATAAGGATGCGAGTTCTAATGCTTTTTCTAATTGTTCAGGTAATTTACATGAGGTTTAAATTTGGACAATTTGAGCATTGATATGAGCGAGTTAAGCTATTACTAAATGGAAGCAAGAAAGAGTGGATATAGATAACAGTTATATGGTTATGGGTGAGTGGAAAACATTCTGAGAAAATTTTTTCTTTTGCAATTTTTAGTCGCGTGACTCTGCTACCCTCCATTGCAGACAAGTGAATTTTGACATACCTTAAGTGGGAAAGGGTATTTTAAAGGTTTGTTGTCCGTTTTCTTGACCGATCACTGACGAATGCATTATATGTACTGTGCAGTGGCAGTAGCAATTTTAGGGAAAGACCATTAGTACCTCTAAGATCTTGATATTGAAGCCTTTTTTATTTGTTACCATACATTGCTCATGTGATCCTTGGAAGGAGCCTTATTTTTCGACTACTTTCTCAGCAAATTATTATACTTTGTGAATATGCTGATAATAGGGTGTGATAAAAATAAAGATTCAGCTCGACCGGGAGCAAAATTTACTTGAGCCGTCCCAGAAAAATAAAGCCGCTCCTGAAACGGCCATGTTGAACTAGATGAAAGTAGGTGGTCTGCGTGCTCTAGCTGTCAGTTCACTCTAGCCGTCTTCACGTCAAGTGTCACCTACTTCTTCACTTCCGATTTTGGCAGGTACAGTTACATTTACAACGAGCACGTGAAGTCCGGAGCCTACGGCTCAACGATTCCGCAGCCTCAAGAGCCCAGAGTTAAAATTTCAACGCCAGTTATCAAAACAAACGAAAATTGCATTTATTTGATAGAACTGTTTTCCAATCACATTACGAATGGGTGTACCGTAAGCAAGAGCGAATCAACATCGCATAGCAGCAGCAACACTACTCGTGTACGTCACTGCATAGCAGCAGCAACAGCAACAACAGTATTCGCGTGCATCAATGCCCAGCAACAGCAGTGGCAGCAATCACAGCAGCCACAGCATTTCCGTGCATCATTGCATAGGAGCAGCAGCGACAGCAGAGACATCAGGAACGGCATTCGTGTACATCGCTGCACAGCAGCAGAAGTGACAGAAGCAACAGCATTTCCGTGCATCATTGCACAGAAGCAGCAGTGACAGCATTCGTATCAGCAGCGGCATTGGTGCGCATCGTTGCACAGTAGCAGCAGTGACAGCAGCAACAGTATTCGCGTGCATCATTGCACAGCAGCAACAGCATTTTCGTGCAACATCGCACAGCAGCAGCAAAAGCAGTAATAGCATGAACTGCATTCGTGTGCACCACTGCCGATCAGCAGCAGTGACAGGCAGCAACAGCATGCGGGTCCCTCATTGCGCAGCAAGCAGCTACGATGGAGGCACCAGCATTTGTGTGCATCGTTGCACAGCAGCAGCAGCATTGACAGCAGCAGGAGCAGCAGCATTGACAGCAGCAGCGACAGCAGCCACAGCATTCGTGTGCTTCATTGCACAGCAGCAGCAGCATTGACAGCAGCAACAGCATTCGTGTGCTTCATTGCACAGTGACCACAGCAACAGCATTCGCCTGCATCATTGCACAGCAGCAACAGCGACAGCAGCAACAGCATCCACATGCAGCAGTGGAGAGCAGCATCAGCGACACAGCAACAGCATTTACGTGCATCAGTGCACTGCAACAGCAGCGATAGCATTCACGGGCATCATTGCATAAATGGTGGCTGTGACAGCAGCAGCAGCTTTCGCGTGCTTCATTGCACAGCAGGCAGCAGCAATAGCAGCAACGTTTGCAGTCATAACACGTGACTCCATCTATTACCTGCTAGCATCACCATTGCTTACCTAATACACGAAATTCTGCAGAAAAGAGGGAGGTAAAACTGTTTTGGAACCTACGACAAGGCAGTAAGTTTTTGTATGTAATTTGTATCAGATGCACTAATCGAACTTTGTCACTACTAGTTGGTAACTCGTCTAAGAACCGCATGTGCTTGGTAAGTGTCATGTCCCATTGCTGCTTACGTTCCTGTTGCTGACGTTATTCGGATTGTAGAAGTTGCCGTTCATGAGCTATTTCTCAGGTGGCATTGAAGTTTGTGTTCCATGTTCCTCATATCAGATAACAGATGGTGCTACACGTTCTGATCTTGAGAATTGCTGCTGTTTCTGTGAGATGTTTCGAACGGGAACAGTGAGGTGATGATCAATGGTTTGGTTGTTGATCAAGAAGGCGCATTTTATCGCTTTTGTTGCTGATGTGTGCGTAGAGTTCCGCCTGTGAAGATTAATATGTATTTGCTGAGATTAATAACATCGTTTTTTTTTATTTCAAACGCTACCAGGACGAGCAGTGGGCTACCGAGTCTTTTTATTTATCCGTCGGATTACGTCGCAACTGATGCCCCACAAAACAACCACTCAGGTATTTTCTTGAAACTTGTTAAATTAATGAACTTTAGAATATATTCTATGAGCTTCCCTGCATGGTATCTGAGTAGGACTCGTTTCCGCAGGAGTTCATGAATAGTTCCGTCTACGGAATAAGGAATTGTGGTTAGTATTAGGACTCTGTTCTACGCACTACGGGTTACAGGGCACAACTTGGCGAATTTTTGTACTATCTGAGTAGGGACTGTTTTAATTATGGTGGCTCAGTCCGCATATATATTGGTTAAAGTGCAAATAACGAGATTTACATTTGGTTAATACCAAAAGAGGTATTTTTTTAACTCTCTTAAATACAAGATGTGAAGCTAAAATCTATTGCTTACAGTATTTGGTAATTATCTAGAAAAACCACTTTACACGCTACTGACTTAATTCACCTACCTGTCGAATCCTTGTCGTTAAGGCTCAGAAAATCATAATGAAAAGTTTAAATGCCTATTGGGTCTGACTTCTCATTATTTCATTATGTTCAGCTTTCCCTATGTCTGTCCGAATCTTTTCATTTAAATAATGATTAGCCATATCGTTCACTTTGCTCAATCGGTTGGCGTTGATCCATGCTTCATATTATTTATTCAATCCACAGCGTATTTTAGCGCATTTGAGGGTCAAGTGAAACCGTTTTTCGGAGCAGTTTTTGGACTCAATTTATTTCATCCGATTTATAATTTCAGGTGAAATGCCTTACGTCATTCAGGTTAATACGGAAATCTGGGCGATTAATGAAATTTCACTTCAAAAACAAGTAAGTTTTGGAAAGTATTTTTTGTCGAATATGAAACTTATTTCATTTATTGCTACGTAGTTGCCATTGATAGTTTCAGCTCCCGGCGATCCTACTGCATACGTAACGATTCTTTAGCAGTGTTCCTGGGGAAAGGGGAAGTCTCCATTTCTTTTGAGTGGTGCCTCAAGAACGAGGGATGCATAAAGAAAAATCGCCGTGTTGTTTGTAAACTTCACCCTGGCGTACTTACTTTAAACGAACCTTTTATTGATATTGCGTCACCATGTGTTGCTTATGTTCAGTAATTCGATGTCCTTCTCAGAGCTTCTCCGTCAGTATTCTCATTGAATATCATGCGTATAGAGCAGTGACAATAGGAACTACATCTTATTTACTGCGGAGTTGGTACCTGGATCAAGTCGTTGAGCTAGCTGCAAAGTACACTAGATATGTGCGGAGGCAAAAGCATTATCACAGTTTGCCAAACCAATGCTGTGAGAGCAAGCGTAAGAGATTGGAAAAAATCAACACTTCTTAGACCGAAGAAATCTAAACTCACAGCATTAGCTTGAATGAATATGCTGCCATTTTTTGCCTACATTTTCATCCAGTGCCCCTTGCAGCTAACCGAATGCCCTCCATTTTCATCCAGTGCCCCTTGCGGCTAACCGAATGACCTCCATTTTCATCCATTGCCCCGTGCAGCTAACTGAATGACCTCCATTTTCATCCAGTACCCCGTGCAGGTGACTGAACTACTGGCTTCAGCACAGAAGCTAGTGCCGTGGCTAAAATTACGTTATTATCGTTGCCAATTTCACCAATGTGTTGTCGTCACATTGCGCAAACGGACTACTAGGCATTTTTATTGTGTCAAAAATAAATTTACCAGTGATTATTTGTTGTAAAGGGAAGTTAAAGTCTTTTAGATTTTGTACGTAACGATTTCGTAAACAACGAGCTTGCAAGGAGCCTTTGACAGGAAATATTCAGGGTGGAAGCGAAGTGATGAGTTCGGTCGAGGTAGATCGTGCTGCTCAAAGCCAACTGAGAAAACTTAGTGATTTTGAAATAAGTTGTAGCTGGAAGGTAGAATTGTTTAGTTGAAATTGCGATGATGCTCCAGGCTTGCTAGGGCAAGGTGGCCTAAGGGTTATAACTAGTGTCTCATGTGCCTGAGGACCCGGGTTCGAACCTCAGATATCCTTGGCATTTACGGGGGGAAAGGAGTCTGTGATGCCTCATGCTCATGTCGAATATGGCATGTGACAGGTCCTAGGAATCTCCGATCGAAATCACCAAGCAAAATGGTGCCTCTTGCCTTCTTCCCATCCAAAGTGCGTAAAGTATGGGATTAAATGGGGTGGCCGAGGGAGATGGAATTAGCTAATTTCCAATTTTCCTTAATATTATTTCCAGATATTTATGTCGATTTATTTCTCCTTTATTGAGCCTTGTGAGTGTATGATTTGTCTTCCCTCTCCATTGTCTATGGCCGAGTGAATTTCGGTCGAATGAAGCCCTGGTCACGGTTGTGACCTTAATAACGGGTTCAGTGAGTTATCTTTATGCCAGTGGAGGATGTGGCCATAGCGATTAAGGTGCTATGCAAGTGATCTGGGGGTGAACTGGGTAGCCGGTTCGAATCCGGGTCATGCCACTCCGAACGAAACGTAAGTTCATAAAGGTGGCTTACTGAACTACGCTATTTCTAGTGTATGATTTTCTCTATTGGCTAATTTCCAATTTTCCTTAATATTATATCCAGCGATTTATGTCTATTTATTTCTCTTACTTACGTGACACGCTCCCAAATTTTAATCCACCAGGTTGGGCCAGACACAACCTTGAAGCCCTTAAGAATTTAAAAATCAAAATGAAGTAATCCCCGTATTTTGCCACTTCTGAAACCATGACCCACTGGTAAATAAACACCAATATGGAACTTTTTCCATTGCCTTTCGGACTTAAAGGCGGGTTGTTTACCAAATTAACGTTGCACCATCTAGCCCTATCGAATTCTCTCTTGCAGCAAGCAAAGGAATGCACGAAGCAAAACTTTCAAATGCAACAAAGAAGCCGCGTCACTCCTGAAATATTGAGTAAACATTTGGTACGGCCTCGTGCACCTGGAAACAAGCTGTAAAGATTAACGAAATTAAGTGTCACTAGATGGCGCCAGGGAATTTTCTTTATATTTTTCTGTGGCGCCATGTAGTGACATTAGTATCGTTGATCTTTATAGCTTGCTCCCAGGTGCGCGAGGGCGTACCAAATTTTAATTCAATAATTCAGAGGGAACGTGGCTTGTTTGTTGTGTTTGAAGATATTTCTTTGTTCATTCCTCTGCTTATTGCGAGCAAGCACTAGAGAGAACTATACAATATATTGCTCAATGGAGCTAGATGATCCAAATATTCGTTTGGTGGCAACCAGCCTTTAAATGTCAAATTTCCTGAGTGGGAATGTAACCATCGACCAACAAGACTAAAGGCCGAAACCCTACCACTATGCCATACTAACACGGTAGGAATAGTAGGTATGTATACTGACTCGGTAGGTATGGTACGTATGTATACTGACTCGATAGGTATGGTAGGTATGTATACTGACTCG
>JAHWFP010239873.1:0-14114 GCA_023313725.1 Lithobius niger
TTTAAATTAATTTCATTTAAAACAATGAAATCCCATTCAAATTTACAATTCTCAATATCAATTAAAAATTCCTCCCAATGAGTTCTACAGCTTCTAATATTTGCTTGAAGTCCTCTTAGCCCCCTTTTTCCATTTATAAAAATCAACTTTTTTTTGCATATCATCAAAATTGTCAACAATTTCATTGATAGTTTCAGCACAGTCAATGTCCTCGTTACTTACCATCATTGTTATCATTTTTCATCATTTTAGCTATGTTTTCCAAATCTTCTTCACTCTTTATGGTATGAATGGTTATCTCACTTTCATTTTTCCTAAGTTGTATTTTTCCATCTTTAATCCAGATAAATTTGTACTCTTGTTTCAGTTGATTTTTGGTTTTCCAAAACAAAGTCTTATAAAAGGGTGTCAAATGTTCATTAACATAACTTTTTTTCCTGGTTGCCATTCCCAAAGACATCATCATTAGTGATCCTCCCTTTCTTTCCATATAGCCACTCGTCTCTAGAAGTTGTACTTTTGAATTGTATAACAATGCTTTGTGTTTTGTTTTTGTTTTTTGTTGGTGTTCTGTGAGCTCTTTCAATTTGATTGTCATCGAAGTATTGTAGTTTCAGGGCGTCGACGATCCGGTAAACAGTGTCTTTAATGTTTTCTTTTTTTTCCATTTCAACGCCAAAAATTTCCAGGTTTCGGTTTCTGTTGTACTGGTCACTCTCGTTTTGACTTTGTTTCATTTAATCTACTTTTGTCTTAAGTGCTTGAGTTTCAGATTTGTTTTCTGCGAAATTGTTCATCTTTTCTTCTAACACTCGAATTCGTTTTTTCATGTCATCATTTTCTTTTTTGATTTCGATATTTTCTTTTCTGATGTCTTCATATTGTTTCTCAATAAACTTCATACCGTTGAGTACTTCATTGATCTTTGTTTCAATTCTTGCGAGGCGATCTCCATTATTTTCAGTTTCGGTTTCTTTGTCCACTTCATCTTGGGTGTTATAATTTTTATTTTTTTTTTCCTTATCCACTTCGTCATCGTCGTCCTCCCCTGTATTGGAGTTTAGTCTGGTTTTTCTACATCTTTTGCAGTTCCATTCCTCTTTTTTTCTTCCCATCGCTCTTATAGTGGTAACTGCTAAACCCGAACATTTGTAATGATATTGTCCTTTACAGGTGAAGCAACACAAAATGTCTCCTTCGTTTGCGTTTATAACATTTTCACAATCTTGGCATCGCGACATTTTCACCTTTATGACGACATTCGTGGAAAGACCCTTCACATAGCACTATTAAATGACGCAAAAGAGTTAAGTGACGTAGCACTCGCAAGTGACGCATAGATGCACAGAATGGCTGAAAGCTTCGTTTTGAATTTGAACCGACCGAATGAACTAGTCTAAATAAGTCACATAAACTTCATATTCAACCAAGATAATGGTCTCTCCTGTTTACCCTCGAATAAAGCGGATTCGGCTTGTAGACTTAAAAAATCATGTCGAATTGGGATCGTTTTTTGGCGTGTCGTCCGATCATGTCAGCGTCCATCTTGAATAATAGTAATAATAATAATAATAATAATTATAATACGTAGGTTGTGACATTGTCTTTATTCATGACTAATCCCCTATAATCGTTTCGATAAACGCACTAATCTCTATAGACCTTCGTGCTACTCTTGTTTTCTTTTTCCCCCTAAAATGGCGAGATTCAATGTACTTCATCCATTCAAGAAGTACTGCTAAGATGTTTTTTTTCTTTTTTAACAGGAATAGACAATTTCTTTGTTGTTATTTATTAATCCTGATGTAAGCCAAATTTTTAGCTAGTAATCGAGAAGATTATACACTTGTAGTTACGTATAAGACAGATTAAATTATAAATTACAATGAAATACGAGAGGGATATTTTATATTGCAAGGGATATTTCATCATTTTATTTCAGTAAAATTGTGTGGAGTTGCAAGACGGTGAGAGTGGTCTCAATTGAGGCGACTTTCGTCTGATGTGGCACCCAATACGAAAAAGGGTAGCGATGATCATTCGAAGTTATTGTACAGTAACATAACTGAAAAAATGTCTGCATATTTAACGTAAACGCCGATTGTTTCTCCGGTGTTCACGCTGTCGTACACTACACTTAATTGAAACGTGAATCATGATCGGTATTTCTTTGCAAATTGGAAGCAATATGAAAAGTTTCACATTGGAAGATATAATTCACGTAATGCAAAGTGTTTCGGAGCAACTGATATTTCAGCTCAAAAATAATTTTTTGACCAGAGTGAATTTAAAGCACTGCAGGTTCGTGTCGTTTCGCGACACTCACGATAAGCATATGGCCTAAATAAAATGACGTTAGAGAGTTTACAATCCAACCAAAGTCTTCCGCAACCTTATTAACAGTCCCGCAACAAGAAGTAAATCTCAATTTCACGAATTTTATATTCTCCCAACCATCCATAATCGTCTTCAATCCAAGTCATGAGTCATTATGTTAATTTGTTTAAAGTTTGCCAGATTACAAAATTTTGCACCGATCCACCCCTTTAAAAGTTCGAACACCCTTTCCTGTCCGCAGTTTTTGTTCCGCAGTTTTCGTTGCTGCTATTCTTCAGCACGACTTGAGAAGGCTCCACCTACAAGCAGCGCATGCATTCCTCGTGCTGCAAAGGTATTTATGTTTATGACGTGATGGCTTACAGCTAATTTGTTTTTTGGGATTGAATATGGTGATATTTGGAGCACCGAAATGTAGCCTCTTTTTTTTTGTGTGTTTTTACTTTCGGCTTGTTTGAAACTGGATAGTTATTTTTGCCCGTTGCTTCCCCGCGCGTACGACCTACTCTGATAAAAGGTTTGTATCACGTCGTTGCATTTAATTCAATTATAATCTATCGAAGACTGGAATGCAGATTTGGCTGGTCTCTTACCTGATTTTCACGGCCAAAGAGCGTTCCGCTCGCAGGGAAGGGCAACCTGCTCGAAAGGGCGGGAAATCAAGGTGAGGGCTAAACATCGAAGAAGGGAGATTTTAACCTTCGAACTGACTGGCGGGTAAGTATAAAAGCACGTGGAATGAACAACAAAAATCAGTTCTCTGGTCTTACAGCCACTCAACCACATTCAACATGAAGTGCATGGTAAGTTGTATCTTTGTATTATTTTATATTTTGCAACCATAGATAAAAGGTGAAAGTTTTCAACCTTATACGACAAACTTGGTTAAAAAATGACTGTCTTTTCCAATTTCCCCCCTTCCAACACCATTTTGGTAAAAATGATTAGGGTTGTCTCTTGCACTTTTTAAGCAGAGCTTTATACCTCACTGAAACTTGCAATTCAAAATATTGATGAGGCTGCTTAAAATGACTTTTTTTTTCTAGTTTAAGGTTTCAATTTATAAAAAGTAAGTGATTTAGCATTTATTATTTTGTTTGCAGTTTGATTCACGTTTTTACGCAGCTCACTTTTTTATATTTTCTTTGCTTTTGTCCAGCAAATAAATATTTATTAGGCGGATTATTGTTCTGACACTGCCATCGCAAATTTTCAAATAATTCTAGAAACGGAAAAAAATTGTCAATTCATTCAGATGTAACTGACTCTCAAGAAATGGTAAATTAAAACGCATGGAAAAAATGCAAAACACTACGAAATAACAGAAAACTGAAAAGAGGTCATAGTTTGAAAAAAAAATGCTAAACAAACACCCATTGCAGTGTGTTTATATATTTATCGTTTCACTGCAGTTTCATTTCTCTTTAAAAAGAGCTATTCTGTTTAATCGGGTCAAGTGTCGCAATAATGAGTTAATCTCAGTTACTGAAGTAAAAATAAACATATCGTATTGATTGGGGAGCGGAAGTGGTCGAGTGGGTAAATGACTGCAGTACTTACAAGCAGCTGTGGACTCGTCCTCATATTGTGGCAGTTTGTGTACTGTCTTAATAGAATTCATGTCAAATGGTCTTTCATAGTGAAATCATTTATTTATAAGCGAAGGTTAGAGCGAAGTAAAACTCGAATATTACCCTCAGTACTCGAAAACTAACACATGAGTACTACAAAAGTACTACAAAAAAAATAAAAAATTGACCCTTGATTTAGCATGAGATAGATCAATTCCTTTTTCAACTGAGCCATCATTAAAGCGTTGATAAGCATTGTCTCCTGAGTTGAATGATGAAAGAAAGATTAGCCTTTTGGTTTTTATTGATTTGTTCTGTTGTTTTCTCTCTAGATCGTTCTCTTCGCCCTTGCGGCAGTTGCTTCTGCTGGTAACTTGGGCTATGCTCACGCTCCTGCAGTCTACGCCCACGCCCCAGCAGTGTATCTCCGCCCCCACATCGGTAGCTCCCAATACCGTGCTCAAGACACTTTGGGTCAATTCGACTATGGATTCGCCAGTGGAGATGGAACCACCAGAAGCGAATCCCGCGACATTAACGGCAATGTAGCTGGTAGCTTTGGTTACACCAGCCCCGAAGGAGCAAGAATTGAAACCTCTTACGTTGCTGGACATGGAGGATTCCAGGCTGTTGGTAATGCCATCCCCGTACCCGTTGGCCCAACCCCAGAAGTCGCAGCTGCCACTTACGCCCATTTGGCTGCCAAGGCTGATG
This sequence comes from Lithobius niger, assembly GCA_023313725.1. Taxonomy (NCBI): domain Eukaryota; kingdom Metazoa; phylum Arthropoda; class Chilopoda; order Lithobiomorpha; family Lithobiidae; genus Lithobius; species Lithobius niger. Next base: position 4,623 of record JAHWFP010239873.1, read on the forward strand.
CCCATCTGGCCACCGGATACGCTGCCTACGCACACCCATACGCCCACCCCTACGGTTATGCTGGATATTATTAAGCGGCACTAAATAATTTATTTTGTGATGTTCTTATTTGCTGAAATGAGCCGTTTGTAAATACCGCATGTTTGTGAAAGGAAATGATGTAAAAATGAATTAAACCAAAAGCACACTAATTTCTTTGTTTTTTTTTATTATTTAGTTATCTACAAAGAATATTACGAACACAAATTATGTGAAGTAATAATATAAGCGAAGATTCAAGTTTACGAGTTAATTTGTTGGTTACATTTTGGAAAAGAAAAAGAAAAGACAATACCCTTGAATTGGCCTCCTCAAAACCCAGTATATTCTTCACACATGTTGTGCTTGCTGAGCACTATGCTGTCGGGGTAGCTCCCTGACCTCACACTCCATCCACGCAGATATATTGTTCAACGTTTCTCAGTGACGACGTAAGAACTCCAGCAGATAAAAAGGAGAGAAGCAACTGGCTTCAATTTTCCATTTGTTTTAAACAATCTTGTTTAACAATTAATCTGGAGCAAACCACTCCTTGTATAGAAGAAATGACTCGATTTTGAGCTTTACTGAAAGTTTTAAAATCAGGAAAAAAATTTATGCAAGTCGTATTTGTAGCAACTGTTGTCAGTTCTGAGAACTTTGGAAGCACAAGGTTCCTTCCTGGCATGAAGCTTTTTGTTGTTACTAGTAGCTGACTTCGACTTTTCAGGGAAAATGTGTAACAGATAAAAATACTGTGTGTACCTATTTCCGTTACTTTTTGGATGAATGTCGAATAGACCAGGAATTAAACCCTCGACCATTGGGACAAAATGGCCGAAGCCTTGCCAAACAGCCGTACTGCAATGTAACGTGTCATACGGCTGGAAACTTGCTTAAACAAAGAAGAAATTGTAGGCTGCTTTAAATAAAATGATATTTTTCAATTAATGGTCCAAACAAGAAATAGAACAACTTTTGCAACAAACAAAAAAATGCAACGAACTCAGCGTTTCGTTTTCTTCAGCCGATAATATTTTGTGACATTTTGTAGGAATGTATGTATACAGGTTTCAATGTTTAATGCTTTGGCCTGGATGGCTGATGGCAGGATCATTGGGTAGGCGATAGGATATATTACCCTAAACTTTAAAAAAAAAGCTGTAGGCTAGCAAAAAGTGTGATAATAATTATCGTGCTTGTAGCAATATGATTACTGGCGAGCTTAGATTAGGCAGTCTAACGTTCTACTGAAAATTGTTTATCCTTATCCTTATTTTTACTGGTAGCATTTTTTTTTTTTTTAGAATTGTCGACCAACTCAACTCCACATTAAGTTTTTTCTGTTCACTTCATGACTTCATGTTTACGCAATGTATTAGTATGCTTTGGGCATTCATAACTGATTAGAAATGTCTGAATTGGTACTTTTAAAAGAGGACATGGATAGCATTCAATGTTCCAGTTGCCTAAAGAGGTTTCATGCAGTAAAAAAAATACAGTAATAATGACAAATTCTGCCCATGATATTTATGTTCAAGATACCGACGTTGTGCAAACTGCAAATCGGCGTTGGCCATAAATGGAGTCCAATTGCAGATGTAACTTGCTAGTAGTCCTGTGAATAGCAGACCTCGCTAGCCCCTCAAAAATAAAATTTAATTCCTTTTGCCATAACACAGGGGCTAGAAACACGATAGCCATACCTGCGTGAAGAGCAGCCCCCCACTTCCCCCCAACGAGCTGAGTGACCAAGCAAGCTGTTGGGGTGCTTTCCCGCAGTACTCCTATCACCTACATTACCCCCTGGTGGGCCATAACTCCCGCAAACTTGTTTTTTTTGTCCCCATTTTGGGCCACCATTTTGAATTGTTATAATATGCTGTAACACAAAGTACAGTAGTTATGTGGTCCAGTCATATTTCAAGAAATGGTTTTTTTTTTACCAAATTCCATTCGAAATTGCTTCATGCATTTGGCTATAACTAGCGTAAACCATTTTTAGAAGCCATTTTGTGCCACCATTCTGAAATGTCACTAAACTTCAATGACACCATTCTTGATGAATATGTTGTTCTGAAGATTCGTAATCACTTTCTGATCAATGTGACGAATGATAAAAGATACAAACACAAAACTGTTTTTGAACCCATTTTAGGCCACCCGATTGTAATGAATTCTGGCAAGAAACGAATCGGAAAAACAGTTTCCAATATGTGAGTGGGTGAAAAGATTTCAATCCAGTTGCCCTCGAACTGGGCAAGTACTCACACGAATATGAAATAAAACCTTTATTTTAATTTTCAACTCTAATTTTGGCGTCTTGTTTACCTATAAACGAATAGACAATGAGTATGAGGACTAAAAAGTGTAAAATTATGATAACAAATAGTTCAAGGTACTTACAAATCATAGTAACAAACATAAAAATGTCACCCGCCCCAACCAACCTAGTTGGTGTGAGTACTTGCCTAGTCCGATGGCTACTGGAGTGAAATAAACAAACCGGAGTTCTGAGCCTAAGTTCCAGAGCAATGACTTCCTTGCAAAAAAAAAAAAAAAAAAAAAAAAAAAAACCACCGTGTTCGTGGGGGGGGGGGGGGGTTGTAAATGTTATTTTTATTGTATTTTGGAACAACAACTGAGGGACCTAGGTTCCAGGAGGCTCTTACACTTTAGTAACTGGCTTGGAACCAGTTTTGAGGACGCTGCAAGACTTGGGTGAAAGAAAGCTCTACAATTGTTAGCCTGTATTGTATTTCACCAATCGAAAAAGAAAAACCAGCAAATCTTAAGAGTTCTTATCATTTCTTGTAAGTGTTACACTTGTCATATAGCAGAAATATTTAACAGTTGCCCGTTTGCATGAATTGTGCACTTCACTATGATCGTTTGCTGTCGACGGTGTTTGGGCCATGATGGTCGGCCATGCCAACCCCAATGTGTACTGAGTTACCGGATCTCATCCATACCCAGCAGCTGCAAGACAAGGAACTTGGGATCGATTAAGCTACGCAAAGCAAACAGGGGCACTCCGTAGTAATGAGGAAAGGAGTTGTTCCACAGCCACCTACAGTATAAGGCCGGATCAGATCAAGACAAATTAGGCAAGTAAAATCAACCATTGGCATAGAAGGAAGCGCAAGTTTGGTAGGTGCTGTCATCTCTACACCAAGCGGCGAAATTTCAAACTAACCGACCAGGGTTCCAAATTCTGTCAACAGATGACGCCACTTGGCAAACTTTCCGCGTCGTTATTTGATTCGCCGTTTTGCGGAGCATTGTTGGAAGCAAAGATGATACGGCCTTTACTGTAGGTGTCTGTGGTTGTTCCCATTAAAGCAAATCTAATTCCCAGTACTATCCTGAACTTGCGTATTTTCCGTATCAAATTGTTCCCCACCAACTACAGCAAGTCACGCAGTGGACATCTCTAACTTTGCCATATCAAGTGGCTCCATCATTAGGAAAAAATCATAAACCAAAGTCGCTGCCCTCCTTATTGATGAGCTTCAAGAACTAATAAGACTATTAGTCTCGTCAAATGTCGACCTTCACAAAACTTCCTCCTCGGGAAACCTTCCTTTTCCCCCATGCAAACAATAAGGTCGAGCCACAAGAAACCAAGTGAGGCACCTAACGAAATAGTAATTATTTATACTGTAGCACAGGCGACACTCAACACAGTTAATATTTCGGTATCAACGTGATAATAGAAGTGATACCTTCATTAGAGTTAAAAATGTAAAAAGATAAAATTTTAAATACCTTAGAGTTTTATTCACCACTTCTGCACATTTTACACATTGAAATTATTTGTACAAATGTGCAGCCAATATTCAACAAGTACGATGCACCTGCAGCTGAGCCGCTCACCACCATGTATCAGCCTATATCATTTGCTTTTACAAAAACCTGTCTGCATCCTGGCTCTCCTTGTTACCTTCTTTCTGGTTACTAAACTATGCATCGTTGTGATAGGGAGAGAAAGTACACTGAGTGAACCACAGCATTTATCAGAGGTGGTTTTCCTGAAATTAAATTTAACCCAAGCATTACGCGTGAAATTGTATCTTTTTTTAATTTTTTTATCAGATTTATAGTTGCTACTGTTAAAGAGTCAGAAGATTTTCCATTTTCAGGGTGAACGTAACGGTAATGGCTTTGATTAATACACTGTCGGGGTTCCTGGGTATCTGCTAATATCCAAGGTGTGGATAACATTTCCAACCTCATTCTCCGTATGTAAAAAACACCATCTTTTACGTGTTATTCTTTTTAGATCTATATTTCAATAAAATCTTTTTTTCTTTTTTTTTGAGCTTGTCAGGTTGAGCACCAGATTTATTTATTCTTACTTATATGGTTCTTTTAATAATATCGCAACAAGATAAGTTTTTAATTAACTATATTTCGTTGTCCGTGTTTGTCAGCTGCACTGTAATAGTAAACACCCATATAGTAATAGTAAACACCCACTCAGATAATGTGTCACCTTTGCCTAACTGACATTATTGTGATTGAAATTACCTTATACTGTAGAAATCTAATAGAGTGAATGACACCCTGGTTTCGACACAATACTTCTTGTCAGCTAGTTTTAAATGTGCTAACCAAAACATGAAGTTTATTGTCATTTACGAATTTTATGTTGAAAATCTCATTAACAGTAAATACAAATTAATCACTTCTATAAGTTTGAACTGTTTTATTTCCATTTAAAAATTCTTTGGTTTAATAAAAATGCATATTTACATCAAACTTGGTCATAGCATCATACAATGGAACAAAATTCTCTGTTTCGTAAATTAAAACAAATGAAATTATGCGTGGAATTTGTATCCATGGGCAATGGGATTGTGGGCATAGCCATAGGCTAGTGGGTGTGCGTAGCCAGTAATAGCAGGGGTGGCATATCCGGTGGCCAAATGGGCGTCAGCCTTGGCAGCCAAATGGGCGTAGGTGGCAGCGGCGACTTCGGGTGTGGGGCCAACGGGTACGGGGATGGCATTACCAACAGCCTGGAATCCTCCATGTCCAGCAACGTATGAGGTTTCAATTCTTGCTCCTTCGGGGCTGGTGTAACCAAAGCTGCCAGCTACATTGCCATTAATGTCGCGGGATTCGCTTCTGGTGGTTCCATCTCCACTGGCGAATCCATAGTTGAATTGACCCAGAGTGTCTTGAGCACGGTATTGAGAGCTACCAATGTGGGGGCGGAGGTACACTGTTGGGGCGTGGGCGTAGACTGCAGGAGCGTGAGCATAGCCCAAGTTACCAGCAGAAGCAACTGCCACAAGGGCGAAAAGGGCGATCTGCAAGACAAAACGGAAATCAGATTAAGTCTATATGTTACTCACTGTGGTTAGATGCTAACAGTAGACCATTTTGATGTAGTTAACTTCAAAATAGCAATTTTGTAATTATTTTCTCATAGATTCATTTTAGTTTCATTATGTTATCTCATTTCAACAGTTACAATATGTTTCCTTTTTGAAATAGTATAATTTTTTAAAAATCTATTGAGTGCTGGAATTTTGCGATATACTGTATATCAGGGAACTTAAGATAAAAAGAAACTGGGCAGGCACTGGGTTGATGGCACTGGGTTGATGGGTGTTTCAACTACTTTGCTCATTATTAGTAAGTATTAAAAAATAAATTTTGGAACGAATTAAAACATATCAATACTACGTCCTCATCGTTTCAGGAGATTGGCGTTAAGAAAAGTCTGGCAACAGTAAATAGGGCTATTTTGTTTATAAAGACTAGCAGAGTCGCTCGCTTCACTTTTTAATTCCACGTCGTCTCGCTACGCTCGAGGAGATTTCATGCTGCATCTCTTGTGCTGCTGACAGACATTTCACGTCTAAAACGATCAAGCAAATAATCAGAGTGCATCACGCGTTTATCGTAAGGCTTCACTGCATAAACAAATGTTAACCATAAATCATTCCAGCAGTCTGGCCATCTGTGCGCGGCGATCCATGCTTCCAGTAATTTCTTTGATTCCATGAGCATCACAAAATCATGTACTGATTATTTCGACGCTAATTAATTGTAATTATTGCTCACAGTTCTTCCATCACATAAGCGTGTCTGCATTTCATCTGTATCATTCAAAACATACGATTTGTTTGTTTGCACATTTGTACGTCTTCTCCTTCAGAAGTATCCCCTATGAAGGTGAGAGATGAAAGATTGAGAGAGAGCAAAGCGAGACACACATTGACAAAGTTCGCTCTGCTCGCTCAATCCACGTCGTCCTTTTAGGTTATTTTTGCGTGCATCCTTTTCCAGATCATTTTTCTTTGCGCGAGGAGTTTTTCATGAACAAACTATGACATCATGAGGGTTTAAAAAAAACTTTACGTTATTTTTTCAGGGTTTTAAAATAGGGTGTTTCGCGTTTTTGAGTGTCATAATATCAAGTTACAGTAATGAAAATAGACCTATACTGAGCGCAATTTAATTATCTTTCGTTTGGTCCTACTCCCATGTTTGTAGCTGCTTTGGTTCTAGAGGAGTAGAAGTACAAACACAGGCATATCGTACGTCCTTAATGATGTAGATAACTAACGGGCCCTCCATGCTGTGATACATTCGACTTGTTGATGACTTGCACATACAGTAACTACAGTACCACTCTGCATTCTATGTAACGAATCATCAAGTTTTGATGAAAATAAGCATTTATGGGATTTTGCCAGGACCGTTTTGCCTTCAAATTACTCCCTATGAGTATTATTTCAAAACACTTTCATTACAGTTGCAACGTGTGAGCTTTTCATACAACTTTGGAACTGCTAACATAGTTGGTGGATTAATTTGGTGAACGTGCTAGGCCTACCAACTCTCCATTTCTAAAGATAACAGCTCTCTAAGTATTACGCAGTAAATCACTTAATATGTTTTGCATGATTATTTCTCACAATAACCTTATTGTGAATACCCAATGTTATTCAAGTAGCATTGTGTATAGTTGATTCGAAAGAATTGATTCCTTACATTATCATGATGCAAGTTGTCAATAAACCGGAAAGTCAATAAACTAAAATCAATAAATTTAGCAGTTGTGTGAAACCATTCAAATTGAACTTAGCTTCCTACCTTACTAAAGTTGTTGGTAATTAATAATGATACTAACAACACTAACACTAAATGCTAAGGAGAAACAAAAGAGTCAAATCAACTAGTCTTATTGTTAAAAGACACGAGTGCTTACGGAGTTTACTATGCTTCTAGATATGCTTGAAAGACAGACGGTGACTTTGTCGTTTAATCTTGGTAAGCGACACGCGACACAAATTATAACGTACTTCTCGATAATCGTACGGCATGAACCAATGAATACATTTCATTTGCTTAAGCAGAAACACGTATTTTCTCTTGCACTTGAAATTCAATGATAGCTGCTTGGTGAGAATAGTTGGTTTGATGAGCTTGGCTTTTATTTGGCCTGCTGTTATTACCAGTTTCATCAAAGCTCGAGCTAAGGAGCAGTTGATGCCCTCTTCACGAAGGAAAGAGGGTTGATTTCTATTTGAAGTCATTCCGTTTTGTTTTTGTTTGAGTCTACAAGCAGCAGATCATCACTTCAATTCACTAATCTGTGTAATTCACAATGGGGTAGAGAGACATAGCTCTCTTTCATCCTGTTTTACTAATAATGCTTTACGCGTAAAAGTCGACGTAGCACATTGATTGCGGGTTTAAAATGGTGATTTCTTAATTTTTTTAATAGTAAATTAATTTTTGTGTGGAATGGAGCTGTGACTGTTCCTTAGTTGGATTAATAACCGTAATCAGCTACACACTTGTTCCTTTTGGGGTGTAGTTCTTTGAAGTATTAGTGGTTCCAGGATACATACGATCAACGTGTCACTGGAATGGACGGGGTATTTATGAAGTGAACACTACTTTATCACTAGTTGTGTGTACTACTTTACCAAGTACAGAATATAAACAAAAATATTTTGTAGCAATAAAGTTAATCTTCGAAGTTTACTGGCGTTTACCTTGATGCAAAATTTGGAGTAACTCGAAGTAAAATTGACAAATTAAAAAAAAAACACACAAGGACAGATGCCAAAACGTCACTCAGTGGAGCATTACCTAAATTACCCAGAGTGCTACTCAAATTGCCAGCATTACCCAATTGCTCGCTCAGTAAAGTAGTCGAATCGTTCCTTTTCTCATCATCCAACTAACAATATTTAAAAAAAATATTAACTCTTAAAGGGACACCCGGCCTGCCTTACATTCCGCCTGCCTTATAACAGCCACGCGCAGATCGCAATCCGACGCATTCACCAGCTTCAAGGTCGGCTGGGGTGGTAGCTGCGTTCCTCGCAGCGAGTGTTGGGTTTGGGAATAGTACACGAAACAGCATCAAGTTAAAGATTGTGTCGTCACAATCCGGAATGATTCTCGTATTTTAACATCACAGTTTATAATTTTCTAGGCTAGTGTCTTATAATTTTGCTTCGGCGATCTATTGGAATATTTAATTTTAATTTTTACCGCATTAGTCTTTTAGATTTTTGATCTCATGGTAATTATTAGAAATTTAGTGCATGCACACACAGAGGTGAAACGTCATAATTACTGTATGCGCGCAAAGCATCGTACACTGCGGGATGCAGTAAATAAAGTTAACAATTATTCAACAGAAAATTTCCTAGACGCCACATTTTAAAACGGATTTTTACCAAGGGATTGACTAACGGTAAGGAAATAGACCTTTGGGGCCGTACTTGATGTGGTGGATCGAGAAAAATGGCGCTGAGAGGTATGTCCCTTTAAGTCACTAAAACTTGCATTCTAATGTCTGCCCAAATTTTAACAGATTTGCTTCCTTCCCACCCACCAATGGCTGTGCCCAACTCGAATATTAACTTAATACAGATAAATTTTCAGAATGCTGCTAAACTTCCAAATAAATATTATAGGTTGTGAATGAATGTAGATATAAGAACCAGTTACTTACCATATACTTCATGTTGTATGTGAGTGAGTGGCTGGCAAAATGTGACAAGTGATTTTCTCTCCTCCATGCAGGAGCTTTTATACTCCTTATCCTGTTCGACACGAAGGTCGTCTTCTTCCTTAACCGATGGTCTACCCTCACCTTGAAATTAGTGCTGACAAGCACGTTGCATTTTGCTGTCCAACGAGAATGGGTTTGGGGCGATGACTTGTTTTCTTGGAGATGGATAAAAAAAACGCGTCAAACTGACGTTGAACTTATTAGTTGAAATCGTTACATTCAAGATGCATTCAAAGTACTAACGAAACTGTTGTTGTTTTTACTTAAGGGTGCCGAACCCAAGAGATCTTTGACATGCAGTAAATGACATGAGCACAAGACACTACAGGGACCTTCTGAAATGTAGTACTTGGCAGCAATATAGTACCAAAGTGAGATAACACTGCAAAACGTTTTTCATCGTGATGCCGTATGGAAGTGTACAG
>JAHWFP010239873.1:18955-29108 GCA_023313725.1 Lithobius niger
TTCCCCATGCGGTAGAAATCTTTGCAAATCGTTTGAATCAGGTGTCTTGGGTCCAGTAACAAAGAAAACCTCAACACGAAAATGTGGGAACGTGTTCTTTATGGAGAAAAAGTGCCCTCAATAAAGTTGCGTGTTACTAGTAACTAGCTAATCCGTAGGTTCCCATGTTAATTCTCATGAGGGTATAAAGACACCTCTACAGCTGATTAGGGAAAGTTGCCAGTTCTAAATTTCGGCAGACAGGTAAAGCGTCGTATGGGGAAGTGCCTTTTTCTAAAATGGGGGTTGCAGCTAGAAGCACGTGGCCCTGGAGTGGCTTGTAAGAGCAAAAATTATTGTTGTAACCATTGTTTGTATTATCATCCAACAGTTGATTAAGTGTTACACGCTTATCGTTTCAGTACCTAATTGTCAGAATTCATTGTTGTTGCAAATAGGTAGTTTACTAAGAGACGGAGTATCTTTTATTGCAAAGGTTTGGTCGTTTTTTTCCCCACCAAATCCAAATCGTTTTTTTTTTTTTTACGGTATACGAATTCAAAATGAATTATCTGCCCCACGACCCGAATAAATTTCTCATTACTGGTTCAATAAGACACAGGGTATCTTTTATTCCGTAGGAATTGATTAGGTCCTTGCAATTAGGTCCTTGCTATTAATTTATTTGGAATGACAATAGCAAATGTGAAAATTATGAATGAGAACATTCATACAATATAATACCTCCAGACAAAAAAGGTAGGCGATGACAATTACACCGTGGGGTTTTTTGTACATTCACAGGCCTATGAAAGTCGTGATATCCACCCAAAACCAAAACTGGTAAGAGAAGCCGCCAAGTGTACAAAATGGTCGGCCTTTCAAAGTAGTGATATCATTCAACCAGGGAAAGGCCGCCAAGGTTAATCCTATTAGCCAAGTTAATCGCACCGAATAATACTTTGGACGTTAAATGAAAACTTGAAAATTCCTACCGCTAGTAACCGATAGTTTTTCTGGGCAAGGTTTTTTTTTTTTTGGTTTCAGCAAATAAAAAAAATAAACAGTAACTTCAAGACATACGAATTAACACTTAAGTTATACCTGCCAAGTGTTGGCTATACCTCCTACCAGTCCTAAACTAATGACCCATTTTCGCTGCATGAACGGGATTTGAACTCAACAGCCTTTAAATTAGTAGGCTGACGCCCTAACCATTAGGCTACATTGACTTGATGAAATGTATTTGTTTTAAAACGCATAATAAAATAACGTGAGGTAATATTTACTTTGTTACTGATTGTTACAGAGCATCGACAATACCCTCCATCCTGCCGAACTCTCGCTCTTATTGTCAAATCTCAAATCATTTATTACAGGAATCTAAAGGTCCGTGACCATACATCCCATCTAACTTATGGCTAACTTACTATAACACCAGAACACCAGAACAACAGAGCCCATACAGTACCCCGAGATAGCCCGAGACCACGGTACCCACTGGGATCTAAACCTCACTGAGCTTAGTGAAATTCCTTGTAGCTCTACAGAAGGACAAAACTGCACCAACCTGGCTCCGAAGAGCAACTCCTGACCTTCATGCAACAATGACAACCCTTTCCTAAAATCATCCTGTGCGGAACGGAGCGGGATTCAGCGCAACCCCTCCCACTGCGCACAAGTGAAAAGAAAGTGTTCGACAGATTCATCATCCAGCCCACAAACACAGCGAAGCGTCAGAGACCCCCCCAAACGGAACATGTGAGCCCGTAGGAGGACGTGCCCCGTCCTCAGATGAGACAAGACACCGGCCTCCCGTCGGGACCACCAATCCAGAAACCGATGGCCTCTCAACCGACTCGGCATTCCAGGCAGCTGACGCGACCCCATCCAAGACTGGTGACAAATCCCTTGCAGCCCAAATAAAGGATGCCACATGGGTGCCTAGAAGACACTGGGCCCCTTGGCATGCCAGATCATCGGCCAATTCATTCCCAAAGCACACCTTATGCCCCTGCACCTAGGTCAGCGAAACTTCATGTCCCGCCTGAAGCACAGCAACAAGCATCTTGCCCATACCGTACACTACCGGGTGGCTGAAATCAAGCGACTCGAAGGAGTGAAGCAGAAACTGAAGACCAGCAGCTGAGTCAGAGATGACCCGAAACCGCTGCAACCTCAAATCAAGCGCCAGGTCCAAGGCCAATGAAAGAGCGACAAGCTCCACCACAAAAGCAGAAGGGATACACCTTAGGTGGAAACTGAGATTCTTACTCCTACACCCCTGACCAAGATTCTCGAAAGGACGAGGCATCACAATAAACATCAGTAGTCAACAGTGCTCTCCCCAAAGTACCACTCGTTTCCTGAAAGACCGATAGCAACTGCCCACACCACGTCCATGGGGCAAATGGCCTAACCACAAAAGGAGCCTCAAACCTACCCAGTTCTATACCACCCAGAAGAGTCACACCCAACCCCGGAGAGCCCAAGGACTGTCGAGTGATAGAACTCAAAGCCCCATACCCCACAAGAACATGGGCCAGTGGGTCCAACCCGCCTCTGGCAATAGACCTCGGGCACAAAGCTGACAGCAATCGCCCAGCCCGCACATCAACCGGTAGCTCCCCGGCCTCTATGAGGAGAGCGTTCCCAGGTGTTGAGGGCAAACACCCAGTCACACACTGTAAACCTTCAATGAGCGCAACTTGGACACCACGAGTTAACCACCGAAAAGGGGCCAAGAACGAGAGGTGGTAACTGGCCACAGCCCTGACGTAGACTTGATAGAAGCAGGACACTACCAACCTCTTTGCTAACAGCCTATTTGTTGTCAACGCCTCAGCACCCTACTCCACGCTGCCACAGCTTCCTTGACCTCGGCAACCTTAGCTTTCCACGTAAGCTGCGGATCCAGCCTCACACCCAAATATCGCACACTGGAGGAGGACGAGACAACAGTCGTGCCAAATTTAATCGTCGTGTGCACTTCTGAGAGCCTGCAAAACACCACCAATTCAGTCTTGGACTGCGACAGTGCTAGGCCCCTCTCCGCAAGTAGTCTCTCTCTCACCACCAGTGCATGTTCCAGAGACCTAATCAACAACGGGAGGTCATTCCCACCAGCCAAACAGCCACGTTGTCGGCATAAGCCACAACATCAACCAGCTGACTGAAGCGGACAAGCACCTCATTCAGCGCGACCGCAAAAAGTGCCGGGCTTAGGCAGCTCCCTTGAGGCAACCCTCTGTCAGTCTTATGGACACCCGACCAGCAGCCACCAACCCTGGTAACAAACCTCCTGTTCTTGAGGAGTGCTAGGATTGCCGAAGCAAGTCCCCAACTCACTCCAAGCTCCTGCAGAGGAGCCATGACCCAGTCTAAATCAACTATGTCATAGGCCACTGTAATATCCAAGAAGACCGTCACCACCAAATGCCCCTTAAGCCAAGCACCACGAATGCTGAACTCCAAAAACATTACCGCGTCTTGAGCGCCCCTGTGTTTCCGGAACCCGAACTGCCTACTGAAGAGCCTACCTGTAACCTCCAACTGAGACTCCAGATGCCCCACCAACATCCGCTCATAAACCTTCCTCACACAAGAAAGGAGAGCAATCGGTCTGTAACTTACTACTGAGGTCCTGGCTTTGCCCCTACCCAAAACTGTCATGAGAACAGAGAAGAGCCACGAAGGCGGGACCGGGGTACCACCATAGCACCTCTGAAAAAACTCAACGAGTTCCTCCTTCGCTACCATACTCAGTCTCCTAATATCACCATAAGAGATGCGGTCTATCCCAGCTGCACCATCCCAGCATAACCTGACAGCAGCAGTGAACTCAGCCATCGAGAGAGGGTCACTACAATACCCATGTGTCGACCATTCCCCTAAAATGGGAGGTGGACCACACAGAGAATCGTAGACATTGGCAAAATTGTCGTTAAAGGCTGCTGCCATCTTCACACCACGAAGAACCTCTCCCTCGGAGTCAAAGACCCAGCAGATTGCTACCTTCGAGTCCATTGGACGAACCAAGCCCCAGGCTTCAGACACAGAGCAACCCTTGTACACTCATTCGCACACCCTCCGGCCATATGTGGCTTTCTCTCTCCTTAGAATGAATCTCATCTCCTCTGCAATCCCATAGAACATAAACCACTGGGTATCAGTGGGAAAACGACAATATTGACGCCAAGCACAGACAAACAGCAAAGTCCAAGCTTGGGTCCACCACGCTGGCTTACGAGTCCGAGGTCCGACTAGCCTGTGACACCCTTTCCTTTTACCCATCCCGCCAAACCATTTATCAACCCATGAACCAAAAGCACCCAGGAGCACTTCAGGGTGAACCCTCTCCTCCTGGCAACGACTACTGCCCTACTGCCCCTGACCTCCAAGGGACACAAAGAAATTGGGAAGTGGTCGCTCCCTCTAAGATCATCGGACACCCCAAAAGAGTACCGCTGAGTCAGCTCTGCAGTGCACAGATAGAGGTCCAAGACCGACTCTTGGATGGTCCCCCCTGTACCTTCTAACAAAGGTTGGGCCACCATTATGAATTACCTCCAGTCCAGACTGAGAGGGTTAACACAATCATTCACCCCCTCGTACTACACTCCACACTACCCCACACCTAACGGTGTGCATTAAAGTTGCCTGCCAGGACCAAAGGCCTAGGAAGCGTCTTCAACCAAGCAACCCAATCATCCCTATTCACATATCCCCGCACATACACGAAACCTACAGTCAACCATGCTGTCTCCCCACCATAGTCTTAACACACAAACGTTCATTCCCCTACAGCCGGGACTTGTAATCAAATACCCGCAATCCCATCCCTTAGCATAATCCTGATATTCGTACTTACACCGTCAGTTATGCATGTAAAACCATTGACACCAATCAACACACCTGGGGGCAACTTTACCTCAAGAAAACCCATTACATCCATTCTGCCACAGGGTTCCTCTATTTCACTCAACTTCCCCAATGCCCCCCTAGCATTCCAAGAACAAAGATTGAAACTGAATTAAATTACCCAAACTCTCCCTTGTCCATTACCCCACTGCCATCACTGCCGTCTCACTCTTCATGCCCATCCCCAACTATTCCACCTGCAGAGGCCGTCACAATTGTGTCAAATACAGTAAGTACCCTCTAGACCACATTCCACTCCCACTTCCCCGACTTCTACTTCCGCAACACCTATTGCCGTATAAGCCTCCTCCACCGCACCATCACATTCCATCCCTGATCCTCCACCTTATCAACCAAAAGTTCAAGCACACTTTCAACCAAATTTTCGACCCTAGTCTCATTGTCACTAGCACCACCGTATCCACAGACACCCCCCCCCCTCACCTCACCAGACTGCACATCCATCCAGTCAGTAGCATTAATTGAAATCATCTCTCCCATCCCAGGACACAAAGCGCTCAAGACAACAGCACCAGTTAACTCCTCCCTACGACTTCCCTGCTGTGGTGGCGAACCTCCCCCACTTTTACGCCTTGACACACTTTTCCTCTTCGGAGGTGGAACCACTTCCCATTCCCCCTCCGGCACCACCTCGACCGGAGCAACAACATCAGCATTAGGCAAAACCACACTAGGCACCACTTTTCCACAGGTACCAAGACCGGGAATCCCTGGTCCACCAACACAAACAACTTCAGAAGTCACCACAGTCGGCACAGGACCAGGCACCACCTTTCCGGAGGCGACATTAGGCGACTGCACTCTCACCGGCACTGCACTACTTTTTTGATGTTCACACGGGAAAGATCGAGGTGTATATGCATCGCACTGACGACAAAAAGAACTGGTGCACACCTTTCTCACGTGCCCACGGAATTTGCACCTTAAGCACCTGGGAGGGCGCTCAGGGATCATCAAGAAAGCTGCAAAACCCCTAATCATGACGACGTCTGAAACTTCATCTAGCACAACGCCTTCTCTTAGTCGCAGGGTTGCCTTTAACACTCCATTGTAGATGTGGGTGATTCCATCCACATCGTGGACCTCACGGCACAGGCGAATCACTGAACCATACTCTGACAAAGCTGCTACCACGTCATTTTCAGCGACACCGTACGGCAACCAATGGATTCGCACCGAAACTGTTCGGGAATGCAAGTCCAGAATACGAACTTCGTGACCATCCAGTGTTAGTCCCTTCTTCATCCCCATATACACCCCCCCTGTATATGGCGTCCATTTCTTTAAAAACCACTTGAGGCAAATTCCCTGCACGTAGCGCACAAATGGCCACAACCTTGTGGAGGCTCACCAAATTCTGCAGCGCATTTCGAATAGAGTGCCCATTGTTGTCGCTCATATTGTCACTTTCATTGTTACCCTCCATATTGTCACCGTGTCGTTCCTCTTCTCCAACAACATACTGGTTGAAAATGTCAATGTCTAGTCCCCTCTGCAAAGCTGCCCGTTTCACCATTTCATACACACTGTTAGGAACAACACCAGACAGCACTTGCCGACCTGTCAAAACACCTCTCTCGTGAAATTCCTCCAGCAATAATTTCTCCTGACTCACTATTGCCCGCTCTTCCGTCCGAACTCCAAAGTCTCTTATATCTTCCTCTGATACTCCACGTTTACGAGCTTCAGCCAGTACAATAGCGTACTTCGCTGCCGGCACAATCCCTGAATTAATATCGACACTATTCAAAACTTTAGATCTCGCCAGCTTCCGTAAGATTTTCTCCAAATCAGCCGCCATGGTTCAAGAATGAGCCACCATGCTGAGAACGAATGTTCACGGCTTTATTCATTGCTACCTTGCAAAAAGAAACTGTTACAGTGCATCGACAACAATACCATTCACGTCACTTCCTGCTCTTCTAACTAAATTCATTTCCTGCTCTTATAACTAACAATACCCTTACGTTACTTCCTCCGCATTTTTCTATGAAACCGTTTTATTATGTAAAACTAGCTGTAATCAACTCTAGGAGTACAACTGCTCCATAACAGTGAAATGTGTAATTTAAATAATTCCGGTTCTTGAAGATGGGTAATTGCGGTAAGGTTGCTTCACTCACTCAATCCATGTATCTTGTGATTCATTTCACTATCCTTCATTCATTTCCGTTACGCGGGAGCAGACGGTGTCTTTCATGTCCACCAACACAAACAACTTCTCAAGTCACAACAGTCGGCACAGGACCAGGCACCACCTTTCCGGAGGCGACAGTAGGTGAATGCACTCTCACCGGCGCTGCACTACTTTTTTGATGTTCACACGGGAAAGAACGAGGTGTATATGCATTTCACTGACGACAAAAAGAACTGGTGCACATCTTTCTCACGTGTGCCTCCGACTGCGCATTTTTTTTTGTCTTTCAAAGCCTGTAACCCGGGAGCAGACAGATATTTTTTTTCGTCTTTTTCACTCAAGCCCTATTACGTGACTTCATGAAACGAAGTACAATGCATGTTTGTAAAGACATTGTTGTTTGCAGCATTATTGTTACACCATTGCTTCTGCATTGTTTCCTCCGATAAATTCTTTTTCTTTTTCTGTCGGAAAAGATATTGTAGTTTATATCATTGTTAAAGCATTGTTTAAAGCATATTTGGGCCAGCGCTTGCAAAAGAGTGGCAACTACCGTTTTATGGGTTAAGATATTAAGCGAAATCATGGTTGTTGGGTGAAGGGGAAAGTTCTTATTTCCCTTGTTGGCCGAAGGAGCCATTCGGAATCGAGTAACAATGCTTCTGCGAGGTAACAATGGCTAAGTACGTCAATAACAACAACACTGTGGATCGGTACTTGGAACGGCCCGTAATTTAAACGATGACCTTGTGCGAGGCTCAAACAGGCATTAAAACGGATAATAATCGAAAACCTCGTGCAATCTTAAACAATTACCGTCGCTGCGAGCCCTCGTGCATTGTTTAAGAATGCCCTCGGTTTTCGGTTATTATCCAGTAAATCCCGCCCTTTCGAACACGTTGCCCTTCCCTGCAAACGGAACCATGTTTGGCCGTGAAAATCAGAGTGAGACTAGCAAAAGCTGCTTTCATGTCTTCGATGGATTTATATTTAAATGTGATACAAGGGCACTAGACAGACATTGTTTCAAGCCATAGGACGTACACGCCAGAAGAGCTCGCATTTGCAGTGGTAAAAAAATGTGTTTTTTTTTGGAAAGTGAAAAATTCGTTAAATTAAATTTTGTTGTTGTTGCGGAACGTTGGTTGGATTGTAAACTCTAACGGAGCTTAACTCATTAATTTACTTCTGACCCTATGTTTACTTTGTATTTGCACTAAAATTAATAGTTAGACATAAACCAGGTGACAATCAGTGTAGAGAAATAAGCAAAACGCCTTGGGATGTTTTTGTCTAAATTGAAGCGCACGAAAATTGAAAATAATTCATTTAACTTCTAATCGGTTGATCAGATTTAAAACAATCTGGTTATGAATAATCTTCACATTTAAATGTTCTCCTAGTAAAATCCTATTAAAATTGATCATAAAGCCAACCCTTTTTACCAACATTCGTTCTGGCACAACGCGTGAAATTCAGTGAAGGGGGAGGAAGAGGTCTACTGTTCACGGAAGTTCATACATCCTATTGACGAGTTCAACTCATGTGGCTTCCTAAGGTAACTTATAGGACTGCAATAATGTTTAGTGGAAAGGTAGAATGTTTACTTTCTTAAAACGTAATAAAAATTCCTTAAATTAATAGGTGCTAGTTTATGTCGTCTTCTTAGTCGGTATTGTGCTACTAGGACAAGTCGATGAGAGAATTGTGTCTTGCTTTGTTGATGAGATGCTTTGTTGATTGTAGCATGTCAACTATCCTGGATTTTCCACTTGAATTTCTCCAACCAAATTGTTCCTCTCATCGTCGTGGGGCAGATAACCCAGTTCGGGTTCATGCTCCTTAAAAATAAATAACAACAACAATCAGTTCGTGCTTGTTAGAGTGCGTATCAAAAGTATTGTTGTGTAAAGAAAAAGGATGATTAGCAGCATATCTTAACCCATAAAACGGTTGTTGCCACTCTTTTGCCAGCGCTGGCCCAAATAAGCTTTAAACAATGCTTTACCAAAGGGTTTAAAGGGTTTCAAAGGGTTTAACGCGTTTCAAAGGGTTTAACGAGCGTTAACTACTCCTGGTTATCTGCCCGAATGCTTTAACAATGATAAATACAACAATATCTTTTCCGACAGAAAAAGAAAAAGAATTTATCGGAGGAAACAATGCAGAAGCAATGGTGTAACAATAATGCTGCAAACAACAATGTCTTTACAAACATGCATTGTAGTTGGTTTCATGAAGTCACGTAATCGGGCTTGAGCGAAAAAGACCAAAAAAATATCTGTCTGCTCCCGGGTTACAGGCTTTGAAAGACAAAAAAAATGCGCAGTCGGATTCAGTGCGGAAAAAAAAACCAGGCCACAGGACGTGAAAGACACCGTCTGCTCCCGGGTAACGGAAATGAATGCAGGATGGTGAAATTAATTACAGGATACATGGATTCCGTGAGCGAAGCAACCTTGGCGCAATTACCCCTCTTCAAGAACCTGCATTATTTAAATTACACATTTCACTGACCAACCAACCAACCAACCAACATTTTGCAATTCGGTGTACGTTATAGGCTCCGCTCTGCTCCGGCAACGAGCGTTAGAAACAGGAGTAGAGCCGTGAGAACACTTGCGTAGTTTGCTGCGAATGTGTAATGTTGCACAATTTAGAAATGTGCCAAATCAAGAACAGTTTTGTATTTGCTTATTTCATTACGAAGAGAAGAAACAAAACAGTCGGCTCCATTGACAATTTACTTTCTAGATCTTCAGAGTATCGGTCCGCAATTTTTTTCCTCCCATTTCAATGTCACTGAAGACTGGGCCATGTACCCAAGGTTGGTCTGGGGGCCCCCTGTCCTCATGGTGGGCCCTGCAGGGCCTAATCCTACGCCGCTGAGGAAAGGGCCTTACAAGCAAGGCATCTTAATTAGGTTCCATAGCTAGTTCGATTTATAAGCTAAGATAGACTTGTGTGCCAAATTTCATGGCTTTTAGCTCGATGTGCGTGATTAGCCCAAATTCTGGCCCACTACACCTGGAGATCGAACCAATGAACCGATTTTCAACTTTTATAGTTTAAAACGTAGGTATGAACAAGGCAAAA
>JAHWFP010239873.1:29118-43401 GCA_023313725.1 Lithobius niger
GAAATTTTGCTCTCACCCAGAGATATAACCAAAGAACAGATTTTCAATTTTTATAGCTTAAAAATGAGTATGAAAAAAGCTGAGACTCTAACAACAGTTATTTTAAGGTGATTACAATATTATTTTTTTATTATTCTTGTAAGGACAGGAATAAAAATAACAGATGTTAGTATTAAAAAAACGATTAAGCGTGTAAAATGCGGATGTAAGCTTAAAAAACCTAAAGCTCTAAAGGAGCAGATACAAGAAAAAGACATGTAAGCCACCAGCGTCGCAGTAATGAGTTAAAAAAAACCTCCAGCTTGTGTTTTGGGACTCTGGCCATTATTTTACACGTATTAGTGCGCCTACAGTCATGTCTTTTTCTTGATTCTATTCCTTTAGAACATATGTTTTAAAGGCATACATCCGTATTTTATACACTTAAGCGTTTTTTAATACTAATAAATGTGCAGGCGACGATTGCTATACATGTCGCGGATTCTCAACGTTCTCTTTCTGTCTAGCGTTCAAAAGCAACCCCATCCTCAATGTTGGCTGACCTGCAGTGCCTCCTCGTCTCCTATTTAGCTACATGGGAAGATGGGAGCACAAAACTCTTATTACATCGCCATGCTAATTTGTGACCAGAGTATGGTGACACACGACAGCAACCAAGCGACCACAACCCCTGTAATCTGTGGAAATTATCATTACTGCGCAAAATTCGCACTTTTTTAAAGAAATTTCTTAGAGCTTTTTTTCACCTGTAGCAAATTAATCACCTATCGATAAACAGGCTTAGTTTTGATCTTTAAGGCTTTTTTCTTCTTTTTTTTTTAGGAGTTCAAAGAAGCAAAGTAAGAAAAGGAGCCAAACCAGGGATTCGGACCGGGAAACCACAGTATCGCAGTCGGCCGGAAAAAAAAATGTTCAGAATGGGTCAGAATAAAACCCATAGATGATGAAAAAGGTGGTAGTCTCTTCCATCTTGATCGGCACTGACTGACAAAGATTTTATCTGGGTCTCCTTTCTAGTCACCGATCAGATCATCTTCTTCTACAGAAAAGTTACTCTGAGATCTGTCACCGCTAAACAACGACCACCAACATATTTGAACATATTTATTGTGTTCAATTACCCTCAGACTATACAAAACAAATTATATGATGAAGGAATCCATTATGTATTCACTATTGATAGGAAATAAAATTAAAAAAAAATAGCTGTAAAGCCCAAACCGCTATCTCAAGAATAACTAACTATACAAACCGTTCCTCGGATAGGAGTTACGGTTGATAAACAAGAATGGGAAGTAAGAGTTAATACCACCCATTTTTGCACCGATTTCTCTGGATGAAATGATAAAAACATAACAGGTTCCTTTAACTTTTGGGGTTTAGAACAACGTATACTTTCGAGGTTGCCCAAGTTGATTACTTGGATTTTTTTTTTTGGTAGTTCTTATTATACTCTTTATGTAAGATTCTTAATATGTTGGGGAAAAATTGTGCGTTTTGCGTTGTCGTGGTTGCAGTAAACACTCACTCTGTCATAACAGATCAGGTTGTCTCTGAGTGAGACTGTTAAATATTTTGTAGGAATCTAATGGAACGACTTTGTATGATTAATCTACTTAGTTGGTTTAGATTAGCTGTTGTGTTGTTTGTTAGTTTCAAATTTTCAAATGTCTTGCTAATTAAAACCTAGATGTGTGAGGGCATTTTCCATAAGTTAGAAGTTTATTAGTTTAAAAATGTTAGTAAACCCAGAAGTGATATGAAGGAGGGCCTGTAGTGCCAAACATAGGAGTCTCAAAGTTAATTCAATCCCATGTTCTACCACTAGTTTTTGGGGTGACACCAAGCCGTCAGTTGTCGAACGAGTAGCCGTGATTACTTTCGTGGAAAACGTATGTAAAAAATTACGCTGCGTAGGTTTTTAACTAATAAATGCGTTGGAAAAATATCATTCATGCTACGATTCATCCAAGAAAAATAAACCCCATTGATACACCGTTTCATTGATCAGCATGTGCATAACAGAAATAAAAAAAAAAATTAAAATACAAGTTATCGGTACCAATTTCAGCATTGTTATCAACCAAGCAATGAAACAAACTTTAAAAAATATAATAAGAGCAAAAAAATAGGGAAACATCATCAGGAAACAAAATACTGAAAAACGTTGTTGCGGTTTTGCCTCTTTTCTTGAACCCTATTTTGGTTTTGTCAGAGTTAGTGTAGATGGGTTTTACGTTTTTATGCCTGGCGATGGTTCGTTGACTTTTTTTCTTACGTTTTCTTTTTAAGTGTGTTTCATTTAGCTTGCTTAATAACGGTGTTGAAATTAGCATCGAAATGCGTTATTTTTAAAATTTTCTTTTGTGGTAGCACCTACTGGATTACTGATCAACGAAGCTAGTGATCCAAGGAAACTGGAACTGGCAAGTAATAGGATTGAGACGGACTAAATAATCTGGACTTCCAGATGCTTAGGATGTCTCTTAGGAAGATTGACTGGAACGAGTTAATCTTCTCGGTCCACCACAATATTCATGATGCATGGAATTGTTTTTTGGTCATTCTTAAAACTCATTTGAAGTGCAGCAGAAAGCCACAGCGAATTCCACGTAACAAATGTAATACTCGTCTTCCATCCTTCATAATCAAGTTGAAACGTAACGAACTAAAGCTATGGAGACGATATAAAGTGAAGCACGATGCGGAGTCCTTGCTTGCTTCAAAGACTTCGTAAGCATTACTCAACGTCAACATTCTTCCCCACTTTCTGCAATCCTCATCTCCAATTCACACTGTGTTTCAATCTGAACACTTTCACCAAACATCCTGAAGCCTTCGTCGAACGTCTCGTCACTGACCCTTCGTTACTAGCGTGTCAAGAGCATTCGACGTTCGGCAAGACAATCATTTTCGGATTCAGTTGAGTTATGGCACAGGCAAAGGGAGGAACAAGTCATTCGGGGTGGAAACACCCAATCTCTCTTTAAATTCTATCGTAAAAAAACCATGTCTACGCGCTCCTTACCACCATTTAAATACAACAACAAATTTTTGATGGAAAACAAGTCTAAGGCAGAGCTACTAAGTTCTATTTTTGCTTCTAATACTGTGATCGATGATGGGAATCAAAACATTCCCTGGCCACAAAATGGGCATTGGTCAAAACATTGCACCACGATAAACTTCAGTAGGTCTAGTGTACTCTCCGCTTTATCGAAACTTAAACCTAGTACGTCTTGCGGACCGGATGGACTTTCTGCCTTTCTACTTAAAGAGATCTCAGCTGAAATTTGTTACCGTTTAGCCTTGCTTTTCACCATGTCATTTGAGCAGGGTGTACTTCCTGAAATTTGGAAGAACGCCACTGTTGTCCCGATTTTTAAGAAGGGGTCTCCATCTAACCCCGAAAACTACAGACCTATTGCACTTACGTGCGTGGCTTGTAAAGTAATGGAGGTTGTCATAAGAGACACACTGTTGCCATACTTAGCAGAGTTGCAAATTATTAATAATGATCAATTTGGATTTGTTCCGGGTCGATCGGCCACGCATCAACTTTTGACTGTTCTCGATCGCTGGACTGATGCACTGGATATTGGAGTCCAGAGTGATGTCATCTACTTTGATTTTAAAAAGGCGTTGAATCGGTGGTCCATCGCAAGCTGGTGGCAAAACTAAGTGGATGTGGTATTTCTGGACTTCTACTTAACTGGCTATCCGCCTTTCTTGAAAACCGTTATCAACAGGTTAGAGTTGAACATATTCTCTCAAATAAGGCAAGTGTACCTAGCGGCGTTCCCCAGGGCTCGGTACTTGGCCCCTTACTGTTTTTAGTTTATATAAATGATCTTAATTTAGCAAATTCAACCCCATATGGTGCAAAATTTGCGGATGACGTGAAAATTGGGGTTGAAATTTTGACTCTGGGTCAATCAAACGAGCTCACAGCAGATATCCAAAACGTCCACAGCTGGTCAAACTTGTGGCAGCTTCCTCTGTCTACTTCGAAATGTAAGTCCATGCATATTGGATCAGTATGCTTAGACTATCACTATTTGCTTGATGGAGAGACTCTCCCCTTTGTGAACGAAATTAAGGATCTGGGTATCTGGTTTTCCAGTGACCTTAAGTCTTCCCTACACTGTTCGAAAGTATGTTCAACAGCATTCCGCCGGCTGGCGGTGGTTAATAGATGCTTCACGTCTGGCCATCTACAAATCAAGGTGTGGGCGTTCAAGGTCTTTGTCCACCCAATACTTGAGTATGCCACTCCTGTATGGTCCCCATATCTTGCTAAAGACATTGACTTAATCGAATCCGTTCAAAGAAGATTCACGAAGTGCCTTCCACGACTCCAAAATATTGATCATATAGAGCGTCTTTCAAGAGCGGGACTTGAGCTTCTGGAATTGCGCCGTTTAAGATTTGACCTCATCTTGACATATAAGATTCTTCGAAACTTAATCTCGATCGACCTTCCTTTTTTCGACCTAGCACCATGTATTCATAATACCAGGGGTCACCCTTGGAAACTTGAGACTAGGGGATCCAGACTTGACTGCCGGAGATTCTTTTTTGCGGTGCGGGTAGTCCCCGTTTGGAATGCCCTTCGTTCTAGGACGGTATGTATGGATTCGGAGTACGGCTTCCGGAAAGAATTATGGAAGGAAGATCTGTCTGCCTTCATTAAGAGAGCATCATAGTCTCGCTTTCATTTTTGCACTGGTACGGTGTCAGCGTCTCACAACCATAACGTCAACTATCAACTATTTTGGTATTTGCGTTACTTTTATTATTAATAATTGCTTTATTTTTAATGTGACGATCAACTTATGTAAAGACTTTTAAGCTTTGTACATTTTTTTTACCTATTTTATTCAGTTTGTTTTTTGACAATTGGCCATCCACCCTTTTCCTCCTTTTCCGTTCGACTGGCGATACCATCGGGGACCTTTGTGTCCCTGGCAGGTCTAACCTTGGTGGTAAGGCAGTTGAAATCCTAACCCATCTTTCCTAATTCGATCCCACCTTTTCACTTGCCATGCAATTTTTTTTTTTACAATTTAAACATTTTTTAAAAACTATTTTTTACCTATATGCAAGCTTTTAAATTGTTTTATCTTGTTTTAGTTTTTACCATGCCACCTTCGCATTCTCTTTTTATCAAATATTTTTACAAGCATCTTAAATGCTGCCCCTCTTTAGGCTGGCAGTCAGTGTTCCCCGTGATCCTTGCCAGACCTGTTGCTTCAGCAACAAACATTATTATTATTATTATTATTATTATTATTATAATGTGTACCATTTCTTCAAACCAAGGCCGACTGGATGGAGTTTGAGATTTTCGTCTTCTAGCTTCACGGGATAAAAGTTAATGCCTACTAGTAATGCTTTGGTGAAAATGCGACTCTGGCAATGCTGGTTGAACTGTTCTGGAGCCAGGAAGCGAAACCAGGAGTTTCTTTCACCGTCGACCTTGGTACAAGCGAATTTGTTACGAAGGGAGAGTTACAACCAAGGCTAGCTGAGATTGGGGTTGTGTCCCTCTTTAGTGAAGTGAGGAACACAGCTCTATATCAGCTGGCCTTGGTTGCAACGCTCTATGAACGTTTGGAAAAATACAATGGCTCCAAACACAGATATAAGCTGGAAAGCCAAGAATGCAGGAAATCATACAATGGCGTGTGATGTTTCGAATATGCTGTTATCCGTTATCTTTATCCACCCAAAACCAAAACTGGTAAGAGAAGCCGCCAAATTTACAAAAAGGTTCGGCCTTTCAAAGTAGTGATATCAATCAACCAGGGAAAGGCCGCCAAGGTTAATCCTATTAGCCAAGTTAATCGCACCTACTAATAGTTCGAAGGTTAAATGAAAACTAGAAGATTGCTACTAGCGGTAGCAATCTTCAAGTTTTCATTTAACGTCCAAAGTATTATTCGGTGCGATTAACTTGGCTAATAGGTTTAACCTTGGCGGCCTTTCCCTGGTTGAATGATATCACTACTTTGAAAGGCCGAACCTTTTTGTTATCTTTATAATAATATCGGACGCCGGCTAAAAGGAAAAGGAAAGCCTAAAGGAAAACCACTTCTCCCCTCCTTGCGCCCGTATTGAAAATGCACTCTCCCACTCTACGTGCAGCCAAAAACGAGCCAGGCATGAGTGGTCGATCAATCTGGCAAGTCGTCGGGAAGCGTGCCGGGAAATTATCTCGGGAAATGAGCCCCGGGAAAAGTGACCGGCCCCGTGCAAAGCACGGGCTTCCTCGAGTCAAACAATAAGAGTTTTAAAAAGCGAATGCTTTAAGTCATGGCAAGTAGACACAGAAATTCACTGGAAACATGAAACAATAAATTTTCAAACAAGAAAGAGACCTAAGTCAGGAACAAAGGAATAACAGTAGGAAACCAGGAATCTCTAATTGGTCATGGCAGGCTGGAGGTGGCTAAGAAATTTTGGAGTGGTCTGTTTATGTGAAGGGACCCACATAAAGTTGAAAACTTCAAGAGGGTGTAAAATGGGAATATGTTGTTTCAAGAATTTGTTTTCTGGCAAAAGGTGATTGTGTACAGCGGGTTCTTGCACGCTAACCATTTAGAAACCATCTGTATTGTAGCCCAGCAGCCTACTGTCCACAATCACATCTTGACCGAAAGCTTAACAGAATATATTCCCACTCTGTTCTCTTGGAGGTTCCAACTTTACCCGCTAGGGACCTTCCACATAGATAGACCTTCCCCAAAATTTCCCAGCCATTTTCATCCACTTTTGATGGATGGAGGTCGCTAGTTTCTTACAGAGTCATCTTCAAGTCTGACTTACTTTCATATTTCCAACGAATTCCTGTGTCAACTTACCATGACTTAAAGCATTCACTTTTGTAAAATATTAATTTTATCTGCTTTCTGTCTCATATCTGTCAACGTGTAAGCATTTCTAGGATCCTCTTAAAACTAAATGTAGGTATTTTTAGGCTCCTCTTAATACTAAATGCAAACTAATCAGCAATACAAATTCGAACAATTTTTTATTTCCATTTAAAAATTCTTTGGTCGAATACAAATCCATATTTACAACAAACTTGGTTACAGCATCGTACAAATGGGACAAAATTACCTGTTTCATAAATTACAACAAATGAAATTATGCGTGGAATTTGTATCCATGGGCAATGGGATGGTGAGCGTAGCCGTAGGCTAGTGGGTGTGCGTAGCCAGAAATAGCAGGGGTGGCATATCCGGTGGCCAAATGGGCGTCAGCCTTGGCAGCCAAATGGGCGTAGGTAGCAGCGGCGACTTCGGGTGTGGGTCCAACGGGTACGGGGATGGAATTACCAACAGCACGGAATCCTCCATGTCCAGCAACGTATGAGGTTTCAATTCTTGCTCCTTCGGGGCTGGTGTAACCAAAGCTACCAGCTACATTGCCATTAATATCGCGGGTTTCGCTTCTGGTGGTTCCATCTCCACTGGCGAATCCATAGTTGAATTGACCCAGAGTGTCTTGAGCACGGTATTGGGAGCTACCGATGTGGGGGCGGAGGTATACTGCTGGGGCGTGGGCGTAGACTGCGGGAGCGTGAGCATAGCCCAAGTTACCAGCAGAAGCAACTGCCACAAGGGCGAAGAGGGCGATCTATAAGAGTAAAAAAAATCAAATCAGTTTTATACCATCACCAAATTGGCTTTCAATTACTCATACACCGAACCATGCACATAACCTTGTCCCAGCTCATCCTGTGCGGTGATAGCGAGTAATTATCTGTATTAGGGGCATGACGCCAAATCACTTAATTTTTGTACTAACCGACGGTACTCTTCGTATTACTCTTCGACAGCACCATCTCGTATTATAAAACCCAGGGAAAATTAATGTAAAGTTCCCAAAAAAATTTTAAAAAGACGTAACATGCTAGTCACAGACATGCTAAAGCAGGAGTGGTGACAGCCACATTGTGAGGAAACAGGGTAGCCCGAATACCCGATTTGCTAAAAGTTTACGGAAATTTTTCTTTTCTTCCGAATAATGTTCCAAATTATGCTGAAAAGATGTAAAACAACTAAAACAATTTTTTTTCTAAATTACGTGCCTCCCTCGCGCTGCTGCGCTCACTGCGGCTAAAACATATAACATCAGAAACCACAACTAAAACTTTGTCCACCTAAACGTTTGTTGTGGTGTAAATCGGCTTCGCAATATGGCTGCCACCACTTTAGGGTGTCTGTGACTAGCATTTTACACCTTTTGAATAACTTTTTTGAGAAGTTTATACACGTTTCTACCGGGTTTTGTAATGCGAAATGTTGTTAGGGTGAAGGGTACCGTCAGTTAGGATAAAAGTTAAGTGATATGCGTGGTGCCCCTAATCTGGATAATTACCGTGATAGCGTACTGGAAGTGGACACTGTTGGTGTAGCTAATTTTGAAATAGCCAATAATATCAAGGGTTGGCTCGGTTAAGGAGAGTCAGGTACCGCAGAAACATCCTACACAGAGATATTAGGGATATAATTATAGTTCAGCAGGTTGCAGTTAGAGGGCGCCAGGAGTTTTACTTGCAATTTTCTGATCATTTCTCAGCTTAGGGAAAAATTTCTTCGCGTCTTTGGAAATAGTTTTGTGTTTCTAAATAACTTTGCTTAGTGAATACTCACTAGAAAAATCTAAACAAATTTAAAAAAAAAAGGCCTAATTGTGTGAAACTATAAGCCTATTTGCACTGGCGACATCTGGTAGAGTATTAGGTTACTACACTGCCACATTTTCTAGCGTGAAGGGAAAAAATAATCCGCCTGTTAAAAAAACGAAAATCTGTTATAATTTTAGTACTAAAAAAAGAAGCACTATGGAGCCAACATCGTGAATAACTAAAAACAAACGGTGGCCACCCTTACTAGTATTTAGTATATTTCGTCTCCTCGTCATTTTATTTGAACGTTTTCTTCTTTTATCACTTTCAGTATGAAAACAAGTTCTTTTTTTGAAACAGTGTGAATAACAAAAACGGTGTAGAACTCTACAGTTATGACGTAGATCCCAAAAAAAAATTCAGTGTACGTATCCGTGATCAGGAAACTTTAGGAAACTAAAATATTATGTATCCTATAGTCAAGCAGCCTTCATAACGTTGCTAGTTATCGTAAAGACTATTCTAAATTAAAAGAAAATTACTACTAGATAGGCTTATTAGATTTTTTTTTATTAATGGTCATAATAGTGTGGAACTAATTGGGTAGGAGTTAATAGGTTTTGTGGGATTTTTTAGGTTTGTGGGGCTTCTAGCCGTCAGACGGCGAGAGGGACAATTTTGCTACATAATTGTAATCAGAAATTCTAAGGCTCTTTTACATGCCACAATCAACATGAGTACGAGTCTTCAAACAGGCCTTCTCTTCCGGAAATGTCAAGAGTGGCTGAGGTGCGGCTCGGACCAAATGCGTCTCACACATTGAGACAGTTGTGTTAACCTTCACGTTACCTTGCCCCCACTTAATGACCAGCATTGTGATGACATATTCGGGTTGTTATCAACTAAATCCTTCACAGCTGGAAACAATCATGTTGTATTCTGAAAGGATTCTATTAAAAATTTTGATGAGATTACCAAGAAAGCAGCAGCATTTATGGAATTTTACCATGTACTGCCGCCAAATCCACGAGCATGCTTAATTCTGCACCAGTATTAATTGCAGAATATGTGATTAACGTTTTAGTGTTTTGTTGAATGTTGAACTATACGATATACGATAGCCAGAAAGGTGCACAAGCATAGCAACACCGTACATTTAATAAGTATTGTGTGAGAAGTTGCTTTTATTTGTAACAATAGGCTTATAGCTAGAAATGTAAAAGAAGTATGTAGATTACACAGCGTAAATTCTATCGAAACATTGCTAAACAATAGAAATTAGGGTGGTCCTTAGAAATCGTTTTATCGAAATAAAACTAAGTGCAAATTTAAATGTCAATAAGCCGGCAATCCATAATTTGAAACAACATTGAGCGACCATTCAAACAGCAATAACTGCTCATACTAATAAAATAGTTTACAAATAATCTAGAAAGAAGAAAAACAGCTAAAATACGATTACTTACCATGCACTTCATGTTGTATGTGAGTGAGTGGCTCGCAAAATGTGACAAGTGATTTTTCCTCCATCCATCCATGAGCTTTTATACTCCTTATCCTGTTCGTCACGAAGGTCGTCTTCTTCCTTAACCGGTGGTCTACCCTCACCTTGAAATTACAGCTGGAAAGCGCGATACCTTTTCCTGCAAACAGGAATGCTATTACTGCTGACACACGTATATACGTGCAGAATATTCATTTGCAAAATAAGAAGCACTTTTCTTTAAGCAAGGTAGTAACAGGAGTACACAGAATTCCAAAGGGACTCATTACCATTCATGGTAATCAATAATCACTCATTTTTGGATTGAAGAGGAGATTGACAAACACAGACAAACCGATTAAGTAAACAAATTAGCACAACAGCGAAAAACCATTCATCAAATTCATCAAACACTAAGATTAGGTAAGCATTTCATGAGGGTTCGTAATATATCACTTCAGCGAAATCAGTTTCAAGGAACTTTTTCACCGATTTACAAGGACTTTCAAAGCTTACAAATGCCGAAATAAAAATTAAGGACTGGTAAGGTTTTCTATTCACCAGTTCGATCCCAGATTTTTTTACGGACTTATATTTCCATGAAATTATGTGATCGTGATTCGAAAGAACGAATTCCGGAACACAACTCGAACGTCCAGTCACGTCATCTCGGTGAACTTAAGGTCAATAATAAAGGCTTGCCGAATCTTGGCTATTCTTAGTGAAATAGCTGTAGTGGTGCTAGGCTTCCTGATTCCTGTATAATTTAGAGTAATTTGTGTTTATTTATTTGCCTAATTAATTTAGTCATCGATTTGTGTATCCCCATTGCCTCTTTCTTCTCGCTAATGGAGGCCTGGCTATGACTGTGTAGCCCTCAAACTGTGTTCGACAAGGCTTTATTTACACGGCCGGCAGGCCTTGTATATTAGAGTTCGTTTGCGCACGAGAATTTTCTGAAATTGGACAGGAGGAGGAGGCGGAGCGGCTAACAATGTCATAATGTTACAATGATGCAACCTGTAACAATGGTCCAACAACGAAGCGAAGCGCACAAGATTGGAATAGAGATCACTCAAACAAAGAGATGCAACGATGCTTGGGTGCGGGGAAATTAACGTAAGTTAACTCATTGTGGAGAACCAAAACGAAATGGCCTTGGTTTTCGTTTAAAATCTTCAAGTTTTAAACTATAGGGTGCAAAATCGTTAATTTTGAGAAATTAGGCGGCCGACATGACTAAATGACTTATTTAGCTTCTCAATACGAGCTTCTGAAAGCCAGTTGAATTGTTACCGCGACTGTTTGCCACGATTCTGGGTCTGCCTGCAACAATGCAGAGTCAACTATCCATCGAGATGACACTTGCTAAATCTAAACACACGCTAGCGTGTTGCTAGCAAATAATAAACATGGGACAAAGCTTGGGCGGAACCTGAACATAAATACGCGTTTCTAATTTTCCATTTTTTCGGAAACAAAAGTGGGTGGGCAGCAGACGTATCGTCGACACGATAGATCACACCATAGCAATTGCAATAAAAAGGAAGCGAAAAAAAACCAACAAATTAACTGAACAAAAAACGGCTTCGCCAAAAAAAAAAAAACCATTAGAGCTCGTATCCCCATACTCACAGCTGTGAAGGAACACGAATAAATATGGATTAGAGTTCACTCGAACGCAACGAACTATAATT
Organism: Lithobius niger; assembly: GCA_023313725.1. Taxonomy (NCBI): domain Eukaryota; kingdom Metazoa; phylum Arthropoda; class Chilopoda; order Lithobiomorpha; family Lithobiidae; genus Lithobius; species Lithobius niger. Next base: position 40,934 of record JAHWFP010239873.1, read on the forward strand.
TGAACTACAACTCCAGGGAACAAGGAATGTGACATGCCAGCCTCCCGCGTATATGTGCAAATTATAGTTCGTTGCGTTCAAATGAACTCTAATCCATTTTTATTCGTGTTCCTTCACATGCAGCTGTGAGAATGGGGATACGAGCTCTAATGCTTTTTTTCTAAACTTCGAAGACGTTTTTTGTTCATTTAATTATAAGAGAAGTAAACTAGCCTTGGAGAGTTTATTTATAGATCGGCATCCGGGGGCGTCTGATTTGGGAAATGGAGTTCACCGGTTAGAATCCCGGTCACGTAATCTCAATGAAATATTAAGTACACGATACAAATTTCCGAATCTCAGCAATTGTTAGTATAGGATTTTCCTTGTTGCGCTGTTGTGGGAAAACTGCAACAATTATTCACCCATAGAGTAAAAATCACAGTGGCATCCATAAAACTGTAAATGAGTATTATGATTCGTTGGGTGTATATTTTAAGTAACATTTATTCAGTTTTTCCAGTTTTTAGTCGACATTACGGTATGCCATGCAATACAAAAGGTACACAGATTACAAACAAAAGCGTCAATTGTGCCACAAAAACAAAAGTTGCATGTTTGAATTTTAACTTTACTTGTTAAAATGTAGACGGATAAGAATTTACGTTTTATGATCAAATGTAAAATTCAGAAAATTGCATCTGTTTAAGTGCTGTTGTACTTGAATAATTTTTTTTTATTTGTGAAGCATAGTAGCACTTAAACGGATGCAATTTTTTCAAATCTACATTTCATCACAAATCATAATTTCTTTTATCAATGTATACATTTTAACAAGTAAAATGAAACTTCAATCATATAACCCTTTTTTAACGGCACACTTGACTTTTTGTTTGCAATTCCTGAATGATTTAGGCTGCAGCTCAGTGTGTTTATTTATTTAGACAAACCGGGAGTAGGGGGCTAGTGCTCTTTCTTACAGAATCCTTCCAAATATAGAGACAGGAATCATCTTTACAAATTGAGTATACAAGAGGATTAGCACGGACGGCTGGTCATTGCATATTAGGGTTCGTGAACGCACGAGAAATTTTAGAAAATGGACAGGAGGGGACGGATTGATTGATTGGTTTTATTGGGGCCTTGGCCCTAGGTCATGCGCCCGCCCTAAATCTAAATCTAATTACAACCGAACAATGTTACATCTGACACAAGTGAACTACAATACCGCAGGTGATTGACAAATTAATCGATTGGAGGAGGCAGCGGAGGAGCGGCTAACAACGTGAAACTATAACAATGTTGCAACATGTAACAATGGTGCAATAAAGAGGCGAGGCGCACAAGATCGGATTAGAGCTCGCTTGAACAAGATGCAACGATGCCATGGCGCGGGTGACCGCTTAGGGCCGTAGGGCTTCGCAGGCTACATGACCAGGAGTGGTTAACGCTCGCTACAAAACCTGTTTTTGAACCATTTCAGTTAGCATTGTCGGCCTTCCGGCTCTGAAATAAATCTGTTGACTCGTTGTTGACAACCAAAGTGAAACGGTCCTGTTTTTCACTTAAATCACCCAGTTTTAAACCTTAAGGTATACCAAGTCTATTGAGAGTTGGGCGGCCGACATGACTGAATGGCTTGTTTAGTTTTTCCACGTAGGCTTTTGGAAGCCAGTTGAATTGTTTCCGTGATTGTTTGCCACGATAACGCCATCTGCCTGCAATAGTGCAGAATCAACCACCCATCGAGACGACACATGCTGCATCTAGACACACGCTAGTGCGTTGCCATCAAATAATAGATATGGGACAAAGCTTGGGCGGAACATGAAAATAAAATACGCATTGCTAACGTTCTGTTTTTTTCGCAAACAAAAAATTCGGAGGACTGTGCACATATACCGTAGATAGACCAAACGGTACTAAGTCAATAAAAAGGAAGCGAAAAAAAGCAAACAAATTAGCTGAACCAAAAACGGCTTCGCCTCTTAGAAAAAAAGCAGTAGAGCTCACATATTTCCAGCTTTAAAGGTACACAAATAAAATTGGATTAGAGTTCACTCGAATGCATACACGTACATTAATAATCAAACAAGGTTAGGTATTTCCCGCTCAAAAAATACACACACAACATACAACATATACGCGCACATAAAATAGAACGAAAACCTACACCCACAAACACATACAAAACAGACACCATGAAACAGCAAAACATCTACAAAACTGAAAGATAAAAATACATACACAACATGAACATGTAATTACTGCCTCGAACTAGAATTAAAGTAGAAACCTTCCAACATAAACACAAGCAAAATACTGCCTTAACTAAGAGTTTGCTTGTCTCACAAATTATAAATTAGTATTAAAAACGCTTAAGCGTATAAAACACGGATGTAAGCCTTAAAAAGCTTAAAGCCCTAAAGGAACAGATATTAGAAAAAGACATGTAAGCCATCAGCGTCGCACTAATACGTCTAAAAGAA
>JAHWFP010239874.1:0-15567 GCA_023313725.1 Lithobius niger
GTATTGGGGGTAGGGTGAGTAGAAGGTGGTTAACGCGGCGTGTTTTGGGACCAACACTGAATCACCCGTTTTTCACCGATGAATAAGCTGAGCGTTGATTGATGACGAAGAACGTCACTTCCGGTGAGAGATAGCGCGCATGCGCTTGGCGGAAGGAAGGAAGGAGCCACGGCTCAGTGGGGGTGGGAATGCAATCCGGAACGCAGGAAACGCTGCACTTCCGTCGCCGCGCTAGCACACTTACAAAATATAGTGCCCTTACCATCGGAGACTATCCCCTACCCCCTCCCCGCCATCCTGCACCCCTTCCCCTCTCGGTTCCGGAAGGAAGTGCTGACGTCACTGACTTTCCGCTGAGATAAATAATTATCCTCGCGACTTCAGCTCATGAGGCCGTGCTTGCTATTATTATTATTATTTTTTTTTTTTGCCCTCTTCTTCTTTTGTTAATGACATACAATTTCATTGTAGGTAAAATTGGGAAGCAAGAAAGAGGGTGTCTTAAGCAGAGAGATATCGCTTCTTAGCACGGCTTCACGCTAGTATTTACGTGTTAAATACCTCATTGAAAAATCTTGTTGTTCTTCTTCTTCTTCTTCGGACGAATCATTTCTGTAAAGCCTTGAAACCGTTTGTTTTACTAGAATGGATCGTCTGCATTTTTGTGCGAAAAATACCTTATGCCCCCGAATCAGAAGGTATTTTTCGAAGAAAAAAATTGTAACCAAGGGACCAGTCATTATTTACGGCCAGCGGAGGGGCTGGAGAAAATGAAAACATGACCACCAAATTTTCGATGACCCCCACCCCTTCAAAATACTAAAAATAAAAGCTCGATTCCCCCCCCCCCCCCCACTCAATGTCAAAAATTAGTGCAAAAAAAGTGTGAGACTGTGCAGACGATTTCCAGTAGCCAAATTAAGTAGATAGCACTCTGCACCGACACATTACACTAGTTCTAAGGAAAACGTACCTCGTCGTTAACAAAGGGACACGGTTGAGATAAAAATGTCCTATAAAACACCGATGTTCCTTACATCCATCTGGCGCCAAATTTCATACAATAAGTATGTGAACGAAATGTTTGTTATATGCCCACTCAGCACCTGGCAAATAGAAGAAGCCAAAGAACTAGAGGCCAAGGTTTTTCTACTGAAAAACTGTTATCGACAGCTTCAAAACCATGTAAACACCCATATCAAGGGGGTCCGGCCCTGAGTCGTATTTAGAAATTTTTTACTCCAAAAAATTGTCCAATTTGAGGTCCAAAAATTAATTTTTCCTCCAGTTTGGTCAGTGTTTTTTTTGTGACTCCCCGATTATCTTGGTCTAAAATATTTGTCATTCCCCACCGCCCCTCTAGAGGGTCCAAAAAAATTCATGATCTCATCTCCTATTGTTCTCCCTCCCTCCCCCCCCCCCTGGCAATAAATAATGATCGGCCCCTAATATTATTTTTATGGCTTGCTTTCTTGTATTAGCGTGCCAAACAAGCTGCAAAGGTTTTTGAGGCTGAACTGATGGTCCTCAATTTCCAAAACAACAAACTCTTTCGTCGTTTAATTGTCGTCATTGTTGCACTTGCTTGTTCTACGATTGTTGTAAAGCTGCCAGTTCACATTGTAGAAACCAAGAATTGATGGTTCTCAGGGGGCGTCGGACGAAAGTCTAACTGGAAAATTGTCTAATGGGATAATTGTCTAACATCTGCATAAACAAAAAATTTGGAAAATCGTCTAAACGGAATATCGTATAACGGAAAATCATCTAAACGGAATATCGTAAAATGGATAATCGTATAATGGATAAAGGTCTAACTGCATAAACGTCTAAGTACGTTTTCTGATGTTATATGTATAGCCGCAGCCAGCGCGGCACCGCGAGCGAGGCAGGGACATTAGACGATTTGCAGTTGGACGATTTTCCAGTATACGAATTTCCTGTTAGACGACTTTCCGTTGTACTGTTATACGGTATACGTTCTTCCAATTATGCGATTTCCCAGTTAGACGATTATCCCTCGCCCCGGTTCTCAGTTCGTATGGAGGCACTACTACAGCTCTACTACAGAAGGCTCTTTCTTCGTGCACCTAATCTGTTCCATTTCAGTGGCCGTTTCAGGTTCCAGATGACTGAATTAAGGGTTTTATTAATTAAGGTGTATGATTTTCGCTGTTTGGCTTATTTTCCTCATTTATTTAAGGATTTTACATTTATGTAGACATACTAGGGCTGTCTCCATTACAGTCTGACATACTCGTGCGGAGCGTGAGATTGTATCTAGGAGGGGGAGGACAGTTTCCTCGAGGTAGGGGGGGGGGGAATGGGCAGCTGCACCTACATAATTAATCTCCCGTCTCTCCCTCCCTTCCCTCCCCCACTCTGTCTCATCTTCCTCCTTCAACTCCTTCGCTTTTCATTTTTGTACTAAAATATACATGGCTGGTGAAAAAAAATTGCTACTTACGAAATTAAAATGGCAGGTAAAAATTATGCTTAAAAGTTGACAATTTCACCTTAAATCTAAAACTAGATCTAACAGCTAGCACATTTTATGTGATGGTTGCTACTTTTAGATTATAAAATAGAGAGCGCTGTTGCAGTGCGTGATAGAGGTGTGTGCCTCGACATTTTCGAAAGTGGCGAAAGTCTACAGAAGACCGGTTGCGACCAGACAGTCGCTGCAGACGCTTGTTTGCAGACGCTTGTTTGTAACAAAATGGTTATTTTCATAAAGAAACGGATACAATTAGTTAGTCACAAATTTATACAAATAATTCCGAGAAAAAAAAATTCTCTTTCAGCGAAGGCTGGATTGCATGACAGAAATTTAAATAACCATATTTTACGCAAACTTGTGGGCGTGTGAACCTGTCATCCGCGTCTTTGATATAGTTTACGACTTTTGTGCACTCGCAACTATGTTGCAGTCTCATTCTGCTTCTAACTGTCACGCAAGTTTTAATCGAACTGAAATATGTAAATATATTCTTAACATTGCAAACCTATAACGGATCTGAAATACGATCTCAAAAGCACCTATAGAGTAGTGATAATAACGCCACACTGGCTACGAGACTAGCATATGGTGCCGGTCGTCGAGCTAGCTGCAACGGGCACTGGATAAATTTTAAAGGGCTTTTTTTTTTCTCTGAGAAATTGGATTCTGCGAAAAGGGTCATTCTGGATCATGGCAGGTCCGGATAATGGACGCCTTCTTTGGCCAAATTGGACCTAAATTAGATCTGGCGTTCTGGACGTCTACTGGATGTCGTGTGTTCGAAGTTAAATTGAGCATTAAATACTTCGTAAAAAATTTACGACTAATAACGTAATAAAATGTTGACAACACCTTGTCTTTAGCTACTTTAAGCTTCAAGTAAGATATGGCCCTGGTGGATTAAAGAAACCACAAGATCATAAGCATAACACAATTTTAATTTTCGACAGACCTATGGCTGTCTTCGTCAAAGTAAAAACAATGATGAAAAAAAAAAACACAATTAAAAACCCAACGAGTTGCAAACAAACGGATGCACGATTAGCCATCTTGAAAACATGTGCACTGCCCCACGTTTTTTCAACAGGGTTCGTCCGTAACAGACGACACCATTTTCAAGGCTTTTTTTAAGGCTTTTCAAGGCTAGCTTACGACCAATTTCAAGGTTCTTTACACCGTAGATTCTCAAAACTACCTTTAAAATTCCAGTATTTTGCCACACGTTGACACAATTGTGCTCTTAGCTTGCAGTAGGAAGCTAAACCGTCGTAAACAATGACAAATATTACGTCCTCGGTCCCCCCCCCCCCCCCCCCCCCCCAACCACTAATGGACAAGGAGGAAGGAGAAAAGTCAACAAATTACAGTCTGTGCCAGAACAACACTTGTTCAGCTGCTCCTTCTAACTGCTTGTATCATCTCAAGGCACTTTTCTTTTTCTGTTTCCTTTCCAATTCGAGGGGAGCTTCATCTATTTATTTATTTAAGTATTTCTGTTAATTTATTTAATTTTATACTAAATTATTGTGTGCGCGACGTATCTTGAGTCCTGCAATATTTGTTGATCGGCTACGTCTTCCTGGAGAGGCGGCTTTAACCGACGGCCGCCACTGTTTTTATAACCATCTTGGATATCAACAAGGCACTCTGCTACCAAAAATGTACAATTGGTTATCTGAGTTCGTTCTGCGGCGAACTCAAGATAGGTCGTGGACACATGACATTAACCTCAATCCACACAAAGCGCATTCACTAAAATTCAAGGCCATTTCAAGACACCGACAACAAAAATTCCAAGCCCTCAAGATGGCGGGCGGATCGTGGGTATCCGTTTGTTTGCAACTCATTGGGTTTTTATTGTGTGTTTTCATAATTTTGTACTCCGACCAAGACAGCTATAGGTCTGTCGAATATTAAAATTGTGTTATGCTTATGATCTTATGGTTTCTTAAGTGCCACCAGGGGCATGGCTTATTTGACGTCCTTACAGCCACAGATTAATTTTTATTGTATAACTTTAAGCTTATTTTATTTGCTAAGTAGTTCTTACATCCGGACATTGACGATTTAGCCCTAACAGCCATTTGCTTTATTTTTATCTTTTATTGGTGCAGCCAAGATAGGGCCATTTACTGGCGAGTTTATAATATGTGCTGGAAATAAAAGCAAGACCAATGGCGTGCGGGTCATCCCGTGCTAGCAGACCATTATGAGCCCCATTTGAGGTTTGAGTCGTTACATCAGCGACACTGGTTACCATGGGAGTGGGCCATGAGACGCTCTATCAAAGCGCGTAGCTATTGACTTTGCATTATGGTCCGTGTAATGATGAAGAAAGCGCGTCGGTCAGCGGCTGATATGGCACTTGTTATTATTATAAATCATCAAGCATGACAGCGTATTGATTGGCTGGCCCTAGAAGTGCTAGCAGCTTGCACAGCTAGCTAATCGACACAAATATGACCCCCACGCTGGATTCGGGAGGAAAATTGCATTCAGCAAATAGGACATGTCGTCGCGGAGAGAGGCGTGCTTTTACCGCAGCGATTACATTTGTGAAAATTTTGAAGCGGAATCAGGAGTTGTATAAACAGGACGGAAAGCCAAGTGGGCTGGAAAAGTAATTAATAAAATACAGATTCAAACCTATTTACCTTGCCTTTTGGACTTAAATGTCAGACTGCCTGAGCGGGAATTAAACCTACGACCTCTTGAAGCACTGAAGGAAACATCAGAGTAGGGTTGCCGCGACATTCAAGTACATTCCAATTTTTCAAGTAACCGATCGAACCCGAACGTCCTGTAAATTAAGCCCAAAATATACAAATAGGCTACTTTAATTAGGAGAATAAATGTCTTGGAGCCTTATGCCACAGTGACGTGCAGGGGTGGGACATTGTCCCCCCCCCCTTTTTTTTTTGTAAACAAACAAAAAATGGCCTTTTTTGCGAATTCATTCGCTGGCGGCTGTGCCTGAGAAAAGTCCTAAAAGCCTAAAAAAACCTAAAAGGGCAAAAAAGGAGCAAAATAGCCTAAGAAATGGCCACAAAAGGGTAACAAGAGGGGCAATTATTTTTTTAAAAACTTGCTGTGCCCACTAAAACGTACCTTACCCATTTGCAGTACCCTTGTCCTCCCTGCACGCGATACTGTTACAACATCTGAACAAACAGCTTTTGTACATGAATCATACTGGCTCAATTTTGAACGTCCAGTAAAGGGCGGTGGCACTGAACCAAAGGGATTCGGGAAACCTCCGTCAACTACATGGCTCGAGATAATGTCCACAATAGGCCAGAAAAGGGATATAGTCGCTGAACGAGCCTGGTAGTCTCTCACGCTGCTCTGGTCAGCGCAGACTGGCAGGGACTTTACTAGGATCCCCTTATCCAGTCCTCGACAAGACCTACTCCCTCAGCCAACTAGGGCCACATCTCACCCACCCACGATGACCATCATCGTGTATAGTGTCATTTAATATGATAATTCTGAGTATTATTCTTGCAACTGCATGGGTTTGTTTTCATCTTGTTAAATGATGGACGCCATCTCGGTGAAAATCCAAGATGGCGTCCCAAAAATGGTCGGCCACCATGGTACAGTGCAAGCAGGTTAATGGTTGAGAATAACCTCCCATCCTTTGGAGCTACCAGAAGAAAAGCTGTTTGGGGAAATGGTGTTCGGGTGTTGGCTTCTCCTAACTTTCTGGTGCAGGAAGTGACCAGATTTGCAGTGTGCAAGAAGTACACCTTCAGTACGTGGCATGCAGTACTGTACGGTGATTGCTTGTAGTTTTTGCTGTGTCGTAATTCATTTCCTTTTGCCCTTTTTTATAATCTGTAACTCGGTACTTTTTGTACTCAAGCAAAGGTTCTGTGGTCCAAAAACGTGGGCCGAATTTTTGAAATAAAATAATAATATTATGTTCTTTGGCTTGCAATTTCTAAAACCTTCAACAAGATGAAACAAACCTGGTTACCAGAATAATAATTTTTTTCCAGTGAAAATCCAACTTCAATGGGAACTTAGTCGAAAAAATTGTTCTAAATATTTGTTCTTACTGATTTGTTTTCAGTCTGATGAACGGTTTGAAGTAATCACAAGTATAGAAATCTATTTCTGGGTGACAGTGTAGGCCGCCATTTTTGATTTTCAGCAACTTTTGTAATAAAAAACAACAAGAAAAACATGTCGTTGGTCTTTTCATTTGAATCTGTACACGCGTTTTCCCGTAATCGACGAGCGAACTAATGGACAGGCAGACAACCTGAGTGAAAGTACAAACTGTCCTCAATTTTTTTGCTCGCTCGGCCAATAAAGGTAGGTTAGAAAAAAAAATCAAACGATAGAGATAGCATAGTCAGTGGTGCTGCCGGGAGTACCAGATTTAAAAAAAAAAGTTTTTCACATTTTTCACATACCACCTTTTGATTTTTTCGCATTTTTAGAATAGAATAGAGAACCCGACGGTGCAAGCAAAAGCCAAGAAGCACCCACCCCCCTCCCCCCAAACCCACACACACACACACCCAAACCAAGGACCAACCACCAGGAAAAGCCTAAGCAAGAAAAAGGTCCAGCCGACTTTTGAAAGCATCAAGCGAAGTGGAAAGAACAACCGAAACAGGAAGGGCATTCCAGTCTTCGATCACGCGTTCTGAGAAAATCGGTGCCGAACATTACCGGAGGAGACACTTCCACAGAGTTTGAGGGGATGCCCCCTGGTCATAGTGTGAGAAAGACAAAAAAAAAGTCGGCTGCCTGGACGTCGATAAGGTGGTTTAAGATTTGGTAAGTGAGGATAAGGTCACCCCGGAGGAACCTGGTTTTGACTGAGGTCAAGTTTAGTTTGCGAAGACGTTCATCATAAGAAAAAATGTTGAGGGAGAGGCACCATTTAGTGAGGCGGCGTCGACAAGTCTCAAGACGGGCGAAGAAAGAAGCATAACAGGGGCGGCCAACCTAAGAGCAGAATTCAAGCGTAGGGCGAAGGAAGGTTTTGTACAGGAGAGCATTCTTACTTTCCATTTTTGTATCACTATTTCTTCTTTTTCATATATCACCCTAGTTTCTCAATTCTTTAATAAAAAATTTTCTTTTTCTATAACAATTGCAATTTCTCTGGAATTTCACTCAAGAGACCCAAAAGCGACTCCGTCAGTGAACCAATGAATTTTTTTTTCGTGTTCTAACCACAGACATGCCTACGTAACTCCGGGCTCTTTTTTCACACCGAAACTCGTATTTTTCACGCTTTTCACATTTTTTTTACTACTGGCAAATTTTCACATTTTTTCACGCCGTCAGCATGCCTGCAGACAGAGATAGCATTGTATACCAGCTACCTACATTAAATTTGAATGATGTAAATCGGGGAACAGAGGAAGGTGCCCTTCACCAAAGCTTAATAGTTGTCCGCTGGTGTAAAGATGATACATGGAGAATGTCATATTTACGCCAGTGGACAAGTGGGCGTAACGATAAGAGCGGTAAAAAAAAAGTGATTTGTTGAAGGGCTATTTTGTCAATTCGAATCTAAAGCACGTCACTGGAATGGGACAAAAGTGCAGAAAGGTGGATTATCCTTCTACACCCAACCACTTAATAAAACATTAAATAATCACTTCTGTAACATGCTATTTACGAATAGCAGGGTGCAGCATAAGCAAACACTCATGGTGCACCTTGCAGTTACATAAGCTGCTTGGCGTCCAGTCAACTTCCGTCTACACCGGAAGTTGGCCGAACGCCAACAGCCGGGAACGAGGCTGCTCTATTGTTCAAACCAGTTAGAGCCGGCTCCAACCTGTTAGCGGTTACGCAACGTAATGCCTCAGGCGACTTCTATTGTTCTGGCCCGCGTATAAATACGAGGGCCTGGACAATAGGAAGGGAGTTAGTGTGGGGCAGACAACTCGAAAGGCAGACAACTTCTAAACTTGTGTTTTATGCCTAATACGTGTTCTCAGTGCATAGACCCCTAGCTATGCAGTAAGGAGTAAACTGGCTTCGAGATTATTCTTGACTTCAATTGTCTACTCCCTGAGTTACGTCACACTTCTTCCCCTTTGTTAATGATCAGTGTTTTCCAGCAGTTGCAGTAGTTGAATAAACACACCAGTAAGGTTTCACGTGGACTAAACACTGCAGTAACATCGTGGTATCTGAAACCTTACAAGAAAACGTATTCTTGGTTTCTGTTTTGGTTTCGGTTGTTAAACCTTAACTTAAACATCAAACCAGTTCTTTTTTGTTTTCTAATATTAACCGGTCTAAGTGTCAAAAAATAAATCTCTTAACTTAACAAATTTAATCTAGCTATCATGTCATTTTCATTTGAGGTATAACTATGCTTTTTACAGGGGATCCTTCGCAAGTTTAATAAAGGATTAATCCTTGCTGTGCAACAAACCAATCAAACCCTTCCACTCTTCTTTGATAGAACAGAATGTTTGTCTTACTTGAAACATGGACCGTCAACTTGTTGATGGTCCATCTGTTACTGATTCTTCCACACGACAAAATACTAATCGAATTTGTCCTTTCACACATACCCGGCAACAGGATTGGTGATCGGATTAACAGACTTACAAAGAAATGGCGGAAGCACACAACAGATCATGTCAATAAATGCGACCTTGCTGAATATAAGTGATCACTCCAAGTGAGGGGGAAGACGCAGGCAACCTTATTCACATGATAACGAGACATCCAACACAGCATAGTGTCCCATAGCATAGCATAGCATGTTCCAGCTCCTTTGTAAAACAAGTAGAACCACAATTTTATAAAGAGGTCGGTTAGAAACAATGAGTATTGAAATGGTTTGAGAACTTGCTTCAGCGTTGAGCGGATTACGATCAAAACGTGAAGCCACTATTGCGATGTTTCGGAGTAATCCACGTTTCGTTATCAAGCAGCAAAAAAAAAAAATGGCGAAGAAGCCAGATTCAAGATCGCCCCTTAAAATACATAAAAACGGAAAATCTCAAAGCACATTAATAAAAATAATAAATAACGAACGGCTACAGCAACTACCTAGTCCCAACTTGTCTTCTGTACACTAATGCCACTTTTCGGCCACTTTCGCTTCATACTTCCTGTTTTTTTTAATATTCATTTTAACTCATTTTTGGCGCGTAGTCTAATGGTGAAAACCGTTTATCTCTATCTGGTACAGTTCCGTAAATAATGGACTAACTTTTCGTCCACTTCCGGTTACTTTTGGGACACTTTCGCTTCATACTTCCGTTTTTAAAATAGTTTTAATCCCTTTTGACAAATTTTTGATGCTGAATCTAATGGTAAAAACCGTTTGTCTCTATCTGGTACCGTTCCGGAGTTGAAAAAGCCGACGGACGAACAGACTAACGGGCAGATGGACAAAGTCAATGCGGCTTTTCGGCTGTACAAAATACTAAAATGGACCCAAGGCTGCTTAGAAACTTACCGATAACTCAAATTAAAGGGAAGCTTCTTTTGTGACCTAAAGTGCAAAATAGGTGGTGACAGGGCTACGAACGTCACAAGTTGCTTTCCTTATAGCTGGGTGGGAATTTTTTTTTTGCATACGTAATAAGGTTTGTAATGATGTTTTAAATCTGTTCAGAGTGTCCCCTCGTTTTGTTTGGCCAAGGGAGTGATTTTTTATTCCACTTTCACAACGAACGGTGCACGCGCAATTTGCATTTTACGCCTCAATTGAACGGGTAATCCTTAGTTAAACGGAAAATTCAATTTTAAAAAACCTTCCCCGGGAAACATGGTAGAAGACCGGTTGAGTCCCCCCCCCCCCAACCCCCACCCACTCAACGGGAGAACAGTAAATTTTTAATAAGTCAACACCTCGGCGTGGGAGTTTGATGACGGAATCACGCTCCGTCGGGTTACCTTTTTACACGTTGGGTAAAAAGCAGGATTAGCATATTTTAAAGTGTTCAACCTGGGAGGCGCGCATGCGTGGTTACGGCACTACCATCCCTCCTTCGCGCCTCACTGCGCTTGCGCTCTTCGGCTGACCTATGGCGTTAGTTCCTCCACGCGCCGCATCACGGCGCTGCCTGCCTGTTTCGTTCTCGTGCTCAGTCGCGCACAGTCTCGCGGTTTTGGCGCCGTTGGTAATCCGATTTCCTTGGTCGTCCGCTGAAGGCGCTGCTGTCTGCCCGAAAGCCCAAACCAGATCAGAGACGCTACAAAGGAACAACGTGCCACCCTGAGTGACACGTGACCCAGGAAATTGAGTTCCCTTCCCTAAGCCCCACCACGTGTCTTGCACTCCATGCTGCCTTACACCTTTCGCCCCCTTACAAACCTCCCACACCTAGAAATGGTAGCCCTATATATAGTACCAGGAACCTTTGAGGACCCGCTTTTATTCACAGGGACCCGTTGTCTCTCGCCCACCGCTTGGATACTGAGTAATATACATATAATGAAACGGATGAAACCAGCCACACGTCATAATAATAATAAATAATAATAATAATAATAATTTGTTGCGATAGCAACGGGTCTGGCAAGGACTGGGGAGTCACAGCCAGCCACAATTACATGTAAATACAGTGTACATAAAACGGCCAAGGAATGATGATGGTAAGAGGTTTGGGGACACGAATGCCTTACCACCAAGGTTAGACCTGCCAGGGACTCAAAGGCCCCCGATGGCATCGCCAAACGTGCAGTCATATCGTAGACCAATCCGTTTTTTTTAATAATCACTGGAACTCGCACTGAACGTATTTATTGCTAACACGTCTCCCGTTCTAAGTCATTATTTGTACCACTAGGTTATCCAGAGCGATCTGAGAAGCGTTTTAAGTATTTGCTATCCCAGTCAACTTCCGGTAATGGCCGGGGCTTTTACCGCGATGCTGAAACGCTTCTCAGATCTCTCTGGACAAAATGTAGTAGTACAAATAAATGATAAATAAATAATAAACAGGTTTATTTAGCGAGCGGCCCGGAGGTTTTAAAGACCTTGTGTGTGCCGGATTATAACATTAAATAAAATAACTTCGAACGTGAGACAAGTTGTAAATAAATAAAGACGTTCAGCGGAAGTAGCAGTGATGATAACAGCGCGTAAGCGTAAAATTTAATACGCTCATAGAGCAGTGCATTTGCCGCCATATTGGCACCAGTATGGGTTTTGGAGGGCATAACTACAAGGTGCACTACATGAAAAATGGAGGGAAAAACAACGGATGAGCGGATTTCTTAGGCTTAAAATAACGTTGTTTTCTCCAACAACAAAAATCGCGCGTTTTAGGTCTGAGAAATCACTCTTCACAGCATCGGCTTCAGTATGACGCCCTTCTGTTTCTCTCTGCAGCGCCCCTTGCAGCTAACCCATTAAGGCTCCAGCATAGAGTTATATACAATAATACTACGTCGTGTCACTGCTCTATACAGGTATGGATTGTTCTACGATATACGATATGACTTCCGGTTGGTTCCATTCTTTTCAATATTTGTATCTGTATATCCATGCAACGCGCGCGAGACGACTAGTCCGTGTGCTTTTATTTACTTTTTGTAGTTCGCCCCACTGACTGGGGTGCATTTTCCTGTTCTCCAAATGACGTAAGGTCGGAGGCAAGTCCTGGGTTCGAGTCCCACTCGGTTCAGTTGTCTTTTCTTTCTGTTTCAGATTAGTTTATTTTGTATCCTCACAAGGGCAGTCTTAAATTCAGACTGTTTGCTTTTATCCTTTACCTAGTGATTTATTCTTTATTTAATGAGGCCATTTTAAAACCTTCTGTTTTTCTATTTACCGTGTAGTACGATTTCATGGACTTTACAGAACCTCTAAAGGGTAGGTGGGGGGTGGGGGGGTGGGGGTTCCCTCACGTTGATCCGTCCGCCATTGGGTCCTGCTACCTTTGACTGCCTGCATCCATTATCTGCTTTTGTTCAATAGAAAAGCTTCAAACATTTAAAAACAGACACAGAATGTGTAAACAAACGGTCGTAATGTTTTAAAATTATATGCAAGTTATTAACATGTTAGTATAGTAATTTTGGCTGTTTGTTTATTGAGGCCTACAAAGCGAGCATACAGAATGTCCATGTTGAAAGCAAAAAAAATCGTTCTTCTTATTTACTGAAAGTCAGCTTTAGTCAAAGTCTGCATGATTGATTTTTATTTATTGATTTATTGCCGCCTCAGCACGCCCCTTCTCGAATCTGACTCCCCCCCCCCCCCCCCGACTCTCACCATAACTTAGGAGAAGCTTTCGCGTTGAGGCGATAAATAGAAATAAAAAAATAATAATATTATATCCTAACGGAAGAGGATGAACCGAATGTCTCCAGATCATTGTGACATCTTCATCGGTTGGATTGGGTTATTATCACGCTTTTACGCTCAATACGTTGCCATTGTGGTTCTGTAGGTTCCAGAGACAAGTATAAGCAGGTACGTGTAAACGAGACAAACAGCAAAAATCATACAGCAGAAGCAACCTAGTGCTTGACGTGAAACTACCCCTTAGGCCTAGTGAGAAGCACAATTAGACGAATCTCGGAACGAAAGTGGTAAAATAAAGACGTGTTTCGAGCACGGATCTGTGATAGAAATAACACAGTAGAGCGAAAAAGAACTTGAACGCACGTATCAATAGTTACGGCTATGTAAGCCTAGAATTAACCTTCTATGAATGAGAACTTCCGTTGAGGCTTAAAGTGTGCGCGGCCTATCTTGAGTTCGCTGCAGAACGAACACATATAATCGATTGTACGTTTTCGGTAGCAGAGTGCCTTGTTGATATCCAAAATGGTTACAAAAACAATGGCGGCCGTCGAATAAAGCCGCTCCCTCCAGGAAGACGTAGCCGCTCATAAAATACTTCCAGGACTCAAGATACGCCGCGCGCACAATAAGTCCAAGACTTGTTCAGGGTTAGCAAAGGCCTTCAGGTTAAGTACAGCTTCCTTATGTGTAATACGGCTTAACGCCCAGTTTATCGTAGCCTGCCAACCGCGTCGTCCAAGACGGTCAAAAACTGCCGCGAGGCGCGCTGAAAGCGCCCGAATCATAACAATGATTAGTGTTAGCGGGATGCACAAGAACGTGGTAACCTTCTCATTATTAGATATCCCGGTGTTGCAGCATTAAACGAACATTATATTTTTAAGGTAATGGTGACTATCCTTGAAGTCTTCGGACGATTTATTGCTATACGTTAAAGGATTGTTTAATACATTTTTAATGAGAATAGAAAACGCCGTAGCGTAATATACAGTACTCAATACACACGGCCAGGGGAGGGGGGGGGGCCGGCGCTGAAGCTGGGTCATTTCACGATTTCTGACATTAAAACTTTAGATCGTAATTTTTTTTGCTAGAAATTGACTAAAAGCTTCATACATTCAAGGAAATCAATGTTTTATCTCCTTAAATTGTGGTGGTTTTTCTGCACCAAAATTAAACAGCTTCATACATAAAGCAAACTAAATAAACTAGTAAACTAATAAACTAACTTCCTGAACAAATGAGAATGAAGGCTAGACCGAAACCAGATCACGTACGTGATAGATCGCATAAACGCCGTATTTTCCGCGATGAAGTTAATCAGATAAGATAATTTATTTCCGAAAATAAATCAGGAAACAGGATTCAAAAACGGTCTTAAAAAAACACTAACAATGATCCTCGAATGAAACAAATACTAATAAAAACAACAACAAAGGTCTTGCTAATAATGGGTAGCACGTCAAAAAGGTAAAAGAAGCAAAAAATTTTAGAATCTACGAAGATATTTTTTAAGGTCACATGGACTCAACATTTTACGAAAGGCGGGTAATGATACTGCAGACACAACGGCTGTTGGGAACACCTTCCAGCAATTCACTAGACGGTGAAAAAAACAAAAAAAAACTGGGCACGACAATAATTTAGGTTTATGAGCTTGAATTGGCTTGAATTGGTGACCTCTGATGCTCCCAGAATGGCGTAAGTGGAAAAAAGCTGAAAAGTCCCCCCCCCCCCAGACTATTCCATGCAGTATGTCAGGCACAGGTCATATTTGAGTCACCTCAACTCAAGCGAGTCTAAACCCAGTAGATCAAGTCTTGCGGCATAATCCAGCGATCTCAATCCAGGAATAGCATTGATAAAACTGGGCTGGACTGAGTCTATACCCAGTTGATGTTCCCCAGCAGATAGGGTGACCACACCTGGGATGCAAATTCAAGGATGGTGCGTATGAAGACTTTAAACACCAGTGAAGACGGTGAACTCCCCTTTCGCCAAATCCCGTTTCGCCAAAAAAAAAAAAAAAGCAGATTAACAGCTTTACCCTCAGGGGCGAACCCCGTTTCTCCAAATCCCGTTTTACAAAAACGAATTTAACCAAATTTTACGTACACGAAATTTAATACTTTATTTCTATGTAATGGGGCTTTAAAAGGCAAACATTTAACAAAGACAGCAATAGTAGACAAATACAGACGGAAAAACGTGTGCTTTAAATATTGTTTGAAAGCTTGGTCGTCCCTATGTCAATGCCAAGGTACACGTGATGGTTACCCTTTCCCAAATGGGAATTCCCGTTTTGCAGAATCAAAATATTTTTCACAAATTTAACATTGCAGAAGTTAAAAAGGTATGCCTAATTGGAAGTCATTTGTGATTAGTTGCGGTTTCTGGTGTTATGTGTTTCGCTGCAGCGAGCGTGGCAGCGTGAGCGAAGCACGTAATTTGAAACAAACTATTGTCAAAACGGGATTCTGTAAAACGGGTGTTTGTCTAAAAATTTCTGACCATTATCATGTTATAAATGTTCGTGTTTTAAATGTTTTAAATGTTTCGTGTACCAAAAATTTTGTGAACGGTATTTGGCGAAACGAGATTGGCCCCTGAGGCAAAAGCTGTTAATCTGCTTTCTTTTTGGCGAAACGGGATTTGGCGAAACGGGACGTAACCGTGAACACAAGTGAAGCACGATCACGAGACCGGAAGGACATAGCAGCTGCTCTCACCCCTAAGCCTAGCTTTTTTAACAATACGATTTCATTGCATGAAAATTTAGGCCTAAACACCCTCCCTGGACAAAAGTATGATTCGA
>JAHWFP010239875.1:0-39348 GCA_023313725.1 Lithobius niger
AGTGGTGAGAAATTATTTGACACAAATTACAAAGTTTGAGTAGCATTCTTAATTTTTAGGTTGAAAAATGTGCTTCATTAGCTATCCAAACTTTCACTGCAATCCAAAAGAAATACATAACGTATATCCACAATAAAAAAATGTAATAATGCTTGCTTGCCTGGTGCTTGAATTCCCAGTCTGAACAAAAGCAATAAGTTAACTGAATTACTGAATACTCATTGGTCAAATGGTGCATGACATCACATGTTGCCGTTCTTTTTATTTCAGACCACCCCTGTGATAGCGAGTGCCACTACAGTTGTGCAGTTGCTGCTCAAGTTACCCGATGGACGTTCTATTCCTGTACAACTTCCAGCAGTTCCTGTAGTTAGTGCACCAACACCAACTGTAACTGTTTCTCAGCCAACCATGGCCACGACCAGTGTCACATCTCTCGCAAAAATGGTAGGTACAGTAATTCATACTCACCAATTAGGTGCAATTTCTTAGAGGGTGACGATGACCCCTACGACAGAAATGGCACGATACGGCTTTCTTTCTGCAGGTTCTGCAGGATAAATATTATTGAAATAAGCAAGGTGGATATTTGCTGTAGACACTGCTTTCATGCTGTGGCGCACAACGCTGCGACACCTTATTTCTGCCTTGGCGGTGATGATCTAGTGAGTTGTAATTGTAAATGTCACTTCACCCACCTATAGCATTCTTTTCGTCAAGAAAGCAATTGTTATAACTACAGTGAAATGACTTCCTGAATCGTACGGTTATATTGCGATGTCTATACTGAATGGAACAAACAGGATGTTACTCGGTTCATTTTCAAGATTATACATAACGTTTGTTTCATAATTATGTACTGTTTTGATCGTTTGCTTTAGGATGACAGGTATTGGTGCAATACCGAAAATTGTGGTCGGAGATTGGGTAGTGGATGATTGCATTTCTTCAATAGCCTTCCCCCAGGGCTCGAAATGAGCGCAATTTGTGCCACAAATTTAATCTTCAGCGAGGTAAAATTAAATAATGCATCGTATTTCAGCGACGGAACTGTCTTAACCGAGACATCGTAACGGCATATTCTTGATAATGTTGGCTGACACCGAGATGCCAAACCTTCCCTCCCTTATTATCAGACCGTACATCACATTCTAGTAAATCATTGGTTCTGCCATCGCCCTCGGTATTTAGTGTTTAGTTGGAAGCATTTTTGTTTCAGACACGGTCAAAACGGCCTTATACGAATAGGATACCCTGGTCCTGCCTAGGGTGTGCCCAAGCAGCCGTGAAAGTACCAAAGTGAAATTAAAACAAAAATCAGTTCGTCAGTTAAAATACAGTAAACTTTTAAATTGTTTTTTTGTAGCCGACGAAAATATAGATTACCTATTTTATTAAATAGCAGATCCATTTGAGCTCTTATTCCCCTAGAAGAAAGTTGTCATCCCTGCCGGGCTCGTAATGTTGCACGTGTCCGGAAGTGGTTTCGTCTATAAATACAGAGCGCGGCGCATATTATCATCTTTTCTCCTAGGGCGATCACCGCTTGTGGTTGCTCTTGAGCCTTCCCCGTTCTGCTTCAAGGACGCTCCGCTCCGAGGCTAAGAAGAGGATTGGGCCATAGTGATCCGCTTCGGCCTCGTCCGTCCTCGCGATCCTCCACTTCCCGACTTGACAGCCTCCCTGCGTACCAGTGAACACTGCACTTACCAGTCTAACAAATGTCTGACCTGCCTTCCCTGCGATTCCGTTGTATGACTCGTATGACCGGTCCGCTGTCCAGAGCGGGTTCACGAGCCGCGTTCACCCTTCCTTCCTTCTACACTACCTTCATGAGCAAGAGGAACGGAGGAGAGGAGGGGGCGGATCGCCGCCCGGGCTGCTGTCCGCTCCACGGCTCAACAGCTACGAAGCTGCACCGGCGTTCCTGCAGCCGGCTCGCAGTCCAAGATGAATTGATATACCTCGCTCCCTTCTCGTTCTCCTCCCCGTCCTTGCAACGCAAGGGAGGGGGGAACATCTCGGTAACCATAGGACGACTGCCGGTAGGATTCGACCCCTTTCAACACGGTTACTGTCTACTCCACGGATCAGATAGCCACACACACAAAGGTATCCATCAGCATCGCTACCCACTGCACATCTCACTGCATAGCCTCCTTTGTTAAAATCGCGGATGGTTAAAATCGACTCGCTCCGACCTACGCTCCGATTTACGCTCCGTCATGCCAAGAACAAAGGGGACACCGAAGGAAGGACTGGTCCGCCTAGTACCCTCCATACCGTCGGTCCCCTTGGAACCGTCTCCTCCTAGGATTATAGGGGTTCTCGAGTTAACTGCGAATCAAGATTCTTTGGACCCAGGCGTGCCTAATGCTAATCCCTTTTTGTTTGTCTATTCCGCCTCTGCCCATCGACACTGTCACTTAAAACACACTTCCATTTCGGCCTATGCTGCGCTCGGCGATACCAGTCGCCCCTGCACTACCACTCTCTGCACACACATGATGTTAGCAAGCTCCTCTGATCCGCGGTCCCTGTTCCTTGTCCTCAGCTCCAGTAATCCGCCTCCTATGCATCGCAGTCTACGCAACCTCTTCTGGTCTGCTATCCGGCGCCTCTGCCTTCTCTGCACCGGAACTTCTTCGCTCTTGGACTGGCTCCTCGGCCGTTCCTATCTCCACCATCGTCACGTGCGGTTGTGCTACTTGCCCTCCTTAATCCACCTCCGCTGTCGTCCATCGATCCTCACCACTACTATCCTCTTCGACACGATCCTCGTGCACTGATGTTCTCTACACCGCCATCTTCCCATTCCTGCTTGTCTTAGCTTCTTGGCCAGTCTTGGGACCTCTACAAAAAAAAAAATAAAAAAAAAAGAGAAGAACATAAATACCCATTCCAAGAGGATTAAGGTAGTAATCCTTCTACCAACTACGCTACCTGGCCTTCTACAATCAAACCAGCGCTCCGCTTCCATGTTGCCCACTCTACCAGTGCCGCTACAACGTGCGTCGCTCAATCCTTACTCCTGCTATACCAAATTCCATACTTCTTGATGCTCCGCGATCCTTTTATAAGGACTGGCACTGCAACATTGTCTCTTCATTTTTAGGTCTCCACCATTAGAAGCTACCTCCTTAGACTCTGCCGCTCCGTTTTCCTCTTCGCCTCTCATGTTCGGGCAACCTTCCCAACGACCTTGTTTTTCTCTTCCGTTCACGCTTATCCGCCGTCAAATTGAAGGATCACTGATGTACAACAAGTGGAAAGGGAGGGGGTGGGGGAAACACCTCCTCATTCTCCCGAAGAGAGGGATCATGTGCCGCAACCTCATACACCTCCGTGTGCATCTTCGATCCGCCACTCCTTTTTCTGCCCTCCACTACCCAAACCTTGTAGGTTTATTGGGTTTAAAGGCAATATAACGAAGTTCGATCCTCACCCTTCTGCCAGTATCACCGGGAGTGTAATAGTCTCCAAGCGTTGTCCTATATGCGTCGACATCTCGCCCTCCGAATGGCCAGTAATCTGGAAGAAGCAGCTGCAATCCTGTCAGTGTGCCGCTCGATGGGAGTGCCAGAAAGCCGCCAAAAAATCAACCTTGGGTCCCTCTGCCCCGAAGGACGATCAGTCAATCGCCAACAACTACTTCAGTCATCTTTTCCATCTTCCCTTCCAGCGCCTGAAAGCTGCCGCACAAGCTACAGATGAACTCTTCCATACCAATGAAAAGCCAGAACATCACCCTCCTGCGTCCTCTGATCTGCCTCCTACTGTAACTGAACTGTCTCAATCCACCTCGTCAGATCAATTGAAACACGCTGTAAAGCCAACTCTGCTTCCTTCTGTGTTAAAGACTGTCAAGAAAGCTACAAAAATGACCGTCTCGACCAATCCTCACTCCCAGATCCTCTTTCTGGTTCCCCGCCTAAGCTGCAGCGACGCCACACTACCTCATCCTCTGATCCGCTTCTTTCTGTGGCCAGACCATCTCGATCCTCCACATCCGCTCCGCCAACTGTGGCCAAAGCACGCATGAAGGTTGCGTGCGCTCCATTCGCTCCTTCACAATTCCCGACGAAACCTCGTCCTGTGCATTATGTTCAACGTCCAGCACTTTCCTCCAGAGCCGTTGTTTTCTCTGGGGTTGCGCATGTTCCGCCTCTGCAAAGTGCTCCGCTTCGTCGACTTACCAGTCAAGCTTTATCGGCAGTTACGCCGCCACCCTCCTTTCCTCCACCCTTCCCTTCAGCTTCCATCTGGGGGCAGCTCTAACGCAAGGCCTGAATCTGTCAGTTAAGGATTTAGAGAACGAGGATTTTAACGTCCGATTCGTTTTGGCCATTGCCGATGACTTTTTTAAGGAACTTTACTCCTTGCACGCTGCCAATGCAGAGCTCCCAGAACTTCAGGAAACAGCCTCCTCTGTCCAGGCCATCCGAGAGATCAATAACCAACAAAGCTCTTTCGAATGAACTCGAGCAACTCAATCGTCGCCATCAGTCGCCCTGCATCGACTACGCTCTGCTTAAAGCAAAATTCTTACGTGTCTCTCCTATTCCGTCCTCTCCGCCTTGGAGAGCGTATATTGTGCACACACACACACAATGACTTCGTAATGCACCAGAATCTACGACGATTCCAACTTTTCAAACATCCGTCCAGGACTTGCATCGCGACTCTCCTTCGCCACGGCCATCTCCACTTTTCGATCCGTAAGCCACAGCTCGTCAATCTCTGACTCCTAAATGCAATCCAATGAAGACTTCCCTTCCTCTTCTCACCGATTGATCCCAGGCCGCTTCCTCCTCCGACTTCCAGAACCTTTCATCCTACTCCGTATGGCAATACGACAACGCCTCCTTCTTCATGCCCGTCTTTCACGGCATCGTTCTGCACTCCGACGTCTACTGAAGAGCTGCCTTGCTCCCCCTGCCATAGCAAGGCTGAAGGGGTTGCCCTGGGATTTCGTATTTTGCCATAAAAAAAATTCTCTCCTCTTCACCCTTCCAATAGGTTTTGCACTGTAAGGGGCCTACTCCAGAGCTCTCATGCCACAACAACTGAGCCTTGGACTGCGTTCCTCGCCATCCTCTGCTCCTACTCCGCTTCCATGCTCCGCATCCTGTACGCTCGCTTCGATCCTTCTTTCACTTGAAAAATTGGATACTTCAACCTCTCATCTGGACACGCCTTTCGACAATTCAAGACTTTGTCCCCGTATCACCATATTTAAAACCATTTCTTGTGTGTGCTCCGTCCTTCTGCGACTTGTTCGGACACTCTTATCACTGCTCCGCATCATCATCTTCCGCACTTCGGGCTGTCCACATTCAACAACGCACAATCCGTCAAGACCTACAGATGTTGGACCAGCTCCGCCTCCGTTTTTAGTCCTAGTCTTTGTTGGACTTCACCCTTCAAGCAACTGGCTGATCACTTCTCATCCAGGGTAGGCAGATCTTCACCTCTCAGTAATTGGTTCGCTACCTTGTAACCTCGAGGTCCTTAGTTATCTTGCCTACTACTGTTTTCACATTCGTCGGCCACTCCTTATCCTACTCTTCCTGTGGCTGGGCTAGAGTACTAAGGTTGTCTTCACCGGGACTTGTTCCTTGGGGTCGCCGGCTCGTAAGGTGGGAGACTCGAACCTAGCCCTCCTCCTAGGTGACAAAGTCTGCTATTTAGTAAAATAGTATTGTATATTTTTGTCGGTATTTTTGTCTGTATAAAAAGACTAAAATTCCTGGGTCTGCACCTGGTTAATTTTAGTTTTCATTGCCTAATACAAAAGTATACATTACCTACATCCCGCCCAGCCTCCCTTCTATGGAACTAGGTTCTAGAGGATTGGAGAAAAGATGATGATATGCGCCGCGCTCCGTATTTATAGACGGAACCACTTCCGGACATGCGCAGTATTACGAGCCCGGCAGGAAGACAACTTTCTTATAGGGGAATAAGAGCTCAAATGGGGAGAAACTGCTATTTAATAAAATAGGTAATGTACATTATCGTATTAGGTAATAAAAACTAAAATTAACCAGGTGCAGGCCCTGGAATTTTAGTCTTTTTGTACTAAATAAATTATTCTTAAATAAATTGCTAATAATTTTTTCATGATTGCTACGCAAATTTGTATTTTGTATCACTTTAGTGATATGCAATTTTTCTGAGACAAATGTAGCCCTGCATGGTATAGTTTTAAACCAACAACTTGATTAATGCAGACAAATTGGGAGAGGACTGTAATCAGAGTAAAAATAAGCGCTTTTGTAGGCAGCACTTCCAAGGTCATAGTTAAAAGGAAAACGATATTCCTAAGGAGATATAAACGCCAAGTAAATCCTTGCCCTTCGGTGTTGCGTCCTATGTTAACCATAAACAGTTCATTTGATCAGTTTAATTGCTGATTGATGGAATCTACTTTGGTATTTATCAGACATTTTGGACACACATTATGCTCAAACCAAAATAAAAAAGAAAGAATTAGTTGTTCAATTTGTTAATTTTCTGTAATAACTGTTACTCACGTAGTTGATTCACTTCTTCAGGATTCATGACAGCACAGCTTCACAAGTACAACGGATTCGACTCTCTTACACTTGTACATATCTTGAAGACTGAAGAAATCATCGAATACGTATGCAACATATATTACCGAAAATTTGTTGTGAAACAACTCAAACTGTGTTGCTGCTTTTTATTTTGGTTTGAGTGTAATCTGTGTCCGGGATGTCTTTGATCATTAAAAATAATTTCTATGCCAAACTTGTGCAGTTCAGTATTAAATCACTGCATTTTGTTATCTTTTGTAGAAACTCAAACAAGCATTAACACAAAATCATACATCATCAACAAACAATAATACCATGCGGGTAGTGACAGAGGCTGTGTCCATGGCGACGGCTCAGCGACAAAGAGCAGAGGCAACACTTTCTCCTGATGGAAGACCTGCCCAGCTCGGGTGAGAAATCATTTTGTATTCTTAAAGCAAGTTTTAAGTTATTTTTACTTATAATCTTCCTTACACACCTGTTAGACAGAAGTAATGGCATAAATAAATACGGATGCAAGCCTATTTATGTTGCCTTTTGGACTTATATGTCAGACTGCCTGAACGGGGAATAAAATCCACGACCTTTGAAATCAAAGGCCGAGGTCCTACCACTGAGCCATACTGACACGGCCAAAAGGAAACGTCCATAGGCAGCATTAAACTCGCACACATATACATGTAAACATATACTTTTCCAATCGCCACTGTGTTCCTTTTACTTTCATTGGTGTGTGGCGCGGAAGCAAGCATCCCTCTAATGTTGTAATGGCGGCCGCTTCTCTGAGGTGCTTGCAACTGACGTTATTGGTGTGCGGTTGCGGACTCGACTCAATTTACTTTCGGACGTATGTTTTGGAGTGACGATGTTACTTTTAAATCAAGCATGGTTGATTACAACCGGGTTGAAGGTTCGATAATCCCTTACCTAGGCTTCGAGTAAATTAAAGTTAACTAATTGGCACTGCCACCAGAAGGGATAGAAAAACGATTTTACTAATAGCTATTAGCTTTATTCTATTTTTCTCTTAATTTCCAACCCAAATCTGAAATGAAACGAGTCCAAATGTTTAATCATTGTATTGATGCCAACTTTAAATAGTTAAACTTTGTTGACAGTTAAAGGTTTTTAAAGTTATTGAAATGTTTTTAATACGTTGCTTTTCACCACACACGTCACAAAGTAATGCTAGATTGTGAATTTAAATACCGAAGTTGAGTTAAAATAAACCAACTTGTATTTGTATCTTGAATTGAGTTTTTTTTAAGTAACTCTTACAGGTTCAGGGCATTTAATGTTAACTTAGCGCTTGCATTAGAGGCAAGTGGTGTTTGCTTACCATAATTGAAAGTGAGGATAAATTACCACTAGTTTTATTGTTGGAAGTGGCAGGTAGCATAGGACTCCACAACAAAAGGGGCAGTCGAAGTTTGCTACAACTGACAAAGCCAGGCTTCTACAGCCCCATCTTCGTCATCCCAAGAAGGCAGGAGGAAATTGACTTATCTTCAACCAGAAAATTCTAAACACATTGATAAGCAACTCGACCTACAAAATGGAGACAGCACACATTACAAAATTCAGTCCAGCATGGGAAATTCATGCTGTCCATCGACCTGGAGGACACAAATCTCCATGTCCCTCTCCACTTGGACGTCTTCCACCTGTTCAGATTCATCTTCAACAGTAAAGTGTATCACGTCAAAGCCCTCCCGTTTAGACTGACATTGGCTCCAAGGAATTACCATGATCACCAAGCCAATTCTTGCGACTTCATTCCAGAGGCATGAGGACCCATACCTATGTAGACTTCTGGCTTCTCCTGAAAAAAGACTCCAAGATGAACCTGTACGACCTCCAGCCGACGGCAGACATCCTTTTCAAGTAGGGTTCGGAAACAACTTGAAGAAGTCTCACTTACAGCCAATGAAATCCTTCATCTTCCTTGGTGTGCACACTTCAACCTGGAGAATGTCACGATCTGCCCCTCACCAGAAAAAGATCCTCTCCATCATATAAGGAGTCATTGAACTAATGAGTCATCTGAACTTTTCGATGAAGTCTCTGTAATATCATTGGGTGCCTTGATGATGCGGTGGATCTCGTTCCCTACGGCAGATTGAGAGTACGCCCCCTGTATTGGTACTGGAAGGCACACTGGACCCCAGAACTCTAACCTGTATCAAGACAGGTTTTGGATGTCAAGTTTTTCAATAGCAGAAGCCCTATGATGGTGCGACCCCACAAACCCTGCTTTAGGAGTCCCCATCAAGGAAGAGGAACCCTTCAACATCCTCATCACGGATGCATGAATCGTTGAATCAGCCGATGCACCAACCATCGGATGGGGTGCCCATACCAACTCCTCGACTGTAGCCAGAGTGTGGAATCAAGAGGAAACCAAACTCCACATAAACATCTGGGAACTTCGTGCGATCCACCTTGCCATGCGTGATTCCAATACCAGTTAAAAGGAAGGACAATTCAAGTGCACTGCGACAGCACCACTGTTGTTGCCTATTGGAACAAAGGGGGAAGTGCTGACTCCCAGAATCTCCAACTGCAAGCAGACCAAATCTTCCTGTTGGCCATCCCAATGGCCATCAAGATTATATTGCTTTACATCCCAGGGAACCGGAATGCCCTAGTCGATCAGCTGTCAAGACAGGGCGTAATACGAACAACAGAGCGGTCTCTGAAAGCTGCTCTGTGCAGAAAGATGTTCACTCTTTGGTGAACTCTGATGAGCGATCCCTTCACTACAAGTTCCAATCATCCGCTCCCAAATTAATGAGTCTCTTCCCGGACCCTCAAGTAATGGTGACGGACGCTCTGACGGCCTTGTGGACTCACATGTTTGCTACATCTTCCTTCCTTACGTCCTTCTACCACTGCTCTGGAGAAAATCTCAAAGACGGAAGGGACATTTGTCTTCGTTGCTCTGGATTGGCTAGCTCACCAAGGTTCCTTCATGTTCTGGAGCTCCTGATAGGCTAATACCCATGGAGGAGAATTTACTCACCCAGAAGAAAGGAAAGCAAAAATTATTCACCAAGCACAACCAGTAGGGTTTGTACACGGCCTTGAATTCCTTGAAAAGCCTTAAATTTGAGAACCGAAAATTCAAGGCTTGAAAAACCTTGAAAATGGGAGAGTTTGTTGTCGAAGCCTTGAATTTTGTGAGTGTACTTCGTTTGGAATGAGGTTAATACAGTTAAGGTTAAGTTAGGTATAAAAATTGAATAAAAGACTAGAAATAGTTCATCAGCCAAATTAATTTCTTCTGTGAATGCTGCTTTTTCCTGGATTGGACTGGGGACTTAAAAAGAGAGCTGCCATGTAGTGCAAGAAATGTATGCCAGAAGGGGTAGCTATGCAAGTGCTGTTCCACTGGCTGTTAGCTGTTGTATTCCTCCATCTTCGTGGTGGGAGGGA
Organism: Lithobius niger; assembly: GCA_023313725.1. Classification (NCBI taxonomy): domain Eukaryota; kingdom Metazoa; phylum Arthropoda; class Chilopoda; order Lithobiomorpha; family Lithobiidae; genus Lithobius; species Lithobius niger. Next base: position 9,996 of record JAHWFP010239875.1, read on the forward strand.
GGAAAATGTTGACATTGTTATTGACGTTTTAGCTAAGTATTGCAAACTACAACTACGAAATGATAAAGAAGCGAAAATCGCAGTAAATATTAGAAACAAAGCTAAGAACAAGATAGTGCCAACATTGACACCTGGCAAAATTTTGGAATATAAACGGTAATTTTGCGAATTGACTGCAAAGAGCCTTGAAATCAACTGTAGGTTAGGCTAGAGGATAGTGGTGTACCGATTCCGGTTCCGAGTACGGTTCCGTGGTATCGGACCCGGTACCGGAACCGCTATCTTGGTTGACCGATACTGACCACCTTTCAAAAATCGACAGATCACTAAATCACTTGATATTTAATCTACTTTACATTTTCGAAGGGTATGCGATAGTTGAGAGGTCTTAAAACAAAAAAATTTATTTCAGTAGCTTAAATCATTGTAAAACTGTGCTTGATGTTGACAGTAGAATCTTGGATGAATAATTAACACATTTTCGCTCTTTTTTAGCACAGGGAGCCGGCACGGACAACATCATACCAACAACAGACATAGATAAAGGGCGAAAACACCGTTATGCCAACTAATAAAGGTAATCGTCCATTTTCACTTCACATCAACTTTTAACTCTGTCTGCCAGACCGATTTGCTTTGGGTTGGACTCGTTTTACGCGGAAAGCTTCATTTATACTCCACATACCAAGATCGCCGCCCCACATTTACTGGGGGCTGGGGAGGGGCCAATATAACCCCAAAGACCCCCCAAAACGTCAAACCGAAGAGAAACCAGACCGCAAAATTTAGCCAATTCCGATTTACAACCGCCCTCTTTTTGATGAGATTCTGCTCTAATATGAACATATGATACGTCTTTACAATCTGAAGTCTCCCCTTGCCTACCGCTAAGTTTGATTTATTCCAAAACTTACTACTTTTCAGGCTGCCTACGAAACAATAAAAGTCCACAACGAAATAGCACTTTCAGCCTGAATGAAATCGGCTGCCATTGTTCTCGTATCGTTCACGTCTAAAACTGCTGTCCGAGCTTATTTCTAAAATATTTGAAAAGCATACTGGCCCGTAACCACAAGTTTCGTAGCCAAGTGTTATTTTAAATTTAAATTTTCGATTTTTGGTTGCACATAACAGCCAAAAAGGCCGAAACACTCACTGCTCATGACATTTATTTACTATAGATACTGTAGTACATTGGCCAATGAGCGCACAGGAAGTTTAGATGCGAACGATACTAGAGCAATGGCGGCCGATTTCATTCAGGCTGAGAGTGCTATTTCGTTGTCAACTTTTATTGTTTCGTAAGCAGCCTGAAAAGTAGTAAGTTTTGGAATAAAGCAAACTTAGCGGTAGGCAAGGGGAGACTTCAGTGATTGTAAAGACGTATCGTATGTTCATATTAGAGCAGAAACTCATCAAAAAGTGGGTGGTTGTAAATCGAAATTTGCTAAATTTTGTGGTCTGGTTTCTCTTCGGTTTGACGATTTGGGGGTCTTTGGGGTTATATTGGCCCCTCCCTGGTAGCACCTAGTAAACGTGGGACGGCGATCTTGGTATGTGTAGTATAAATAAAGCTTTCCTAAAACGAACCCAACCCAAAGCAAATCGGTCTGGCAGAAAGAGTTAAAAGTTGATGTGAAGTGAAAATGAACGATTCCCTTTATTAGTTGGCATAACGGTGTTTTCGACCTTTATCTATGTCTGTTGTTGGCATGATGTTGTCCGTGCCGGCTCCCTGTGGTTTTTAGTTGGCCACCACCTGTTACACCAACTTTTGTTGAGTAGTTTGCATCATATAACCATAAAATCTCATTTAGGATGGTAATATACTAAGCAGGATACATTACAGTTGATTCCTGCTTGTTTAAGGATGTCAGCACTTTATTATCATGAAGTTGTTGCCCATTTTGATTAGCGATTCATAGCTGTCGATCCAGCACCGCCATTTTTCTTTCTAAATCGTGCGTTTGATTGGCGTCAACAGTGCATGCACTGAATCTGGGCTGCAAAAACCTTCAAACATGCTCTTATTTAGCCAGTTATTTTTATTTTAATTAAATTTTTTTATTTTAACTTAAGAGTAAAAAAAATTAAATTTAATACATGCAGAAAACAAAATTTTAAATCGTATCAGCTTTACTGGAGGGCTTGGACCAATCCAAAAAGCAAAAAACCTATTTAAAAATGCAGGTCCAGAGCAGAATTTAAAATAATCTTTTCAATTTTCTAGTTATTTTAAACTAGTTTTTTTTTAACTTTTCAAGTTTTTTTATTTAATTTCAAGTTTTTTTTTAATTAAATCTGATACATTCAGAAAGCAAACATTTTAAATCATATCAGCGCCAGTAGAAAAAGGGCTTGGCATTAATCCAGGAAGCAAAAACACCTATCTAAAAAAAAAAAAAGTGACACGTTATTTAAAATTTTTTAATTTAATTAAATTTTTTATTTTTATTACACAAATTTGTATATATCTAAATTTTCGTTTAAAAATGTATGTATAGTATAAATACTTGATACAGCAGAACCTTGTACCTCCTGCCCCGGACATAATTAATTCATTACTGTTAATTTTGTTCAATTTGCTGTGGCACTGCCACGTGGTAATCGGAACCGGTATCGGAACCAGAACCGGAAAAATCGGAATTACGGTATCGGTACACCACTACTTGAGTAGCCTTGAAAATTATTTTATGTTGTGTACGAACCCTGTACGAGTCCTAAGACTCACTCCTGGCTACTGTTCTCCAACTCCGCCAGGCAGACTGCCTTTCTGAACAGGTTTGCACCGTATTATCTGCTGTTTCTGAGGTAGTACACATAAGATCTATGAAGGCAAGTGGCTTCGGTGGCATCGCTGGTGACGTGGAAACCCAACTGACCACCAGGTTCCATCTCTAGTCCAACTCAGAGTTTCTCACCACCTGTTTTCTTCTGGTATGAATATGTCCGCTATCAAAATTTTTCATTCAGCCATAAGCTCGGTACTTCAAGTAGCTTCGGTCAGAAGAATCAGCCTCATTACAGTTTATGGGTCAACCTTTCGGTGTGGAAAGAGCCATCGCAAGAAAGCTGTTTCCACAAGCCATCTCAAGGAACCCTTATGAGTCTTTGGTACAATCTTCATTGGAACTCCTACTAGAAAGACAGTCTTCGTCCTTGCCCTGGCTTCTGAAATACGATGCAGCGAGCTTTAAGCACTCGACAGTGATGAAGCCTATCTGCGATTTGGCTAAAACTACTGCTCGGTGAGGCTTTTGCCACAGGCCTCATCTCCAAGTGAAGATGCAAGCAACTTCTGAAGCATAAAAGTCCTTCACATTTCCAGTGCTAGGTTCCCTCCCAGGGAACGAAGAGGAGAGACTGCAGTGTCCTATTAGAGCCATGCATTACTACCTCGATGTAATTGTAAAGGTCTCCGAAGTGGAGAAAGGGTCAACCTACACAGCCAATACAAGCCAAATGACTCCAGCTTGTAATGATAGCTTCTGGGAGCCATTCAGTTATAGGAATTGCCTGTGAAAATGCTGACTAATCCACTTCCACTGACAATGTCAAGAAGACTGCCGACGAGATTCAAACTCTCTCCGCCTCCTGGGCTGCTTACAACTAAGTCCCCTTGTAAGAAATCCTTCAGGCTGCTTCCTGGAAGTGTAAGACCACCTTCACTTCACACTACCTGTAAGACATTACAACTCAAGCGGCTGCTTTGTCTTCCCTTGTACCATTCGCCGTACACCAGAAGATCCAAGGCAACCACAGGGAATCTACCAACTAAACCAAGAGGTGACGGCCGTAACTGTCCACCATCCACTTTGTCGAAGTCTCAATTATGCACAAAATTTTATTGGGGAGGTATTCTGGAATAAAATCCTTTGATTTACCATTTCCCATCCTGCCTTCCCTCATTGTTGCCAGTGATCGTGCACTAAGACGATAAAGATGGCTGCCAATCTGCGCAACCATGGCACTTTCAGGTGCCAGGATCCGGCTATCATCAGTAGTGGCGCCAGCCAACTCCACATCCCGCGGGGGGGGGGGCACGATTCCGCGACTGGGGGGCAAAGAAAATGAACATTTTTTGTTAAAGTTTGTTGTATTTTAGTAGGGGCCCGGTGAAACCAGCTTGGGGGTCTGGGGAGCGCTGTAAACTCCCCCAGCGGGGTCCGGGGCAGAGCCCTGGAAGCCTAAGCATTTTACACTTTTTGAGGGCCTATTTTTAGCTTCCCGAGACACGTTTGCACCATACTGTCAAGCAAATTTTGGATGTTTTTCGATAACATTCTTTACCATGAGAGGTCGTAAAAACCAAATTGTGACCAGAATTCTATTTTTTTTTATACATTTTATTTACAAATTAAATCAACTGTTGAATTAAAATTTTTGTAAATATATTATTAAATTAACGTTAACTAACACTGAATAATTTAGGTTTGAAAAATACTGTTGTTTACTTTTCAAATGGCGGAAGATTTAGCTGGCATTCCTGAATTAACTGAGAATTAGTTTTAAATCACGGTGGCGATGGGCAAGAGGAAAAAAGCTACTAGTAAATCAAACCGCCAATTTAGTCTTCAATTTTGATTCTTTGCTCGGTTTTATGGAGTTAATTTATATCAACACTTGAAGGAAAGCTTAACAAGTTTTGTTCTGTACAAATTTACCTGACGTTTCGGCTATAACCATAGCAAGTACACACAGTTGCCCCTCAAAGGTACACGGCCATTTGTGAGCACAGTGAATTTTGTTTTAAAGTCCTGTATTGGTCATACGCTGAATTTGAGTAGGCGTCCTCTTTGTTGGAAGGCCGGAACTCTGACCACTGGGCTGGTATTGTTCCGTCTGTTTGGGGTCCGTTTGACCCCTCACAAACTTTGCGTTGTGCATTTGGCTTTTAAAATCGGGCCTTCTCCTTTTAGAGAAAACTGGTAAGGCGTTGGCACCCCAAACGTGTCTCCTGACTAAGATGCCTGTTAAATTATGGCATTGACGGTCTAACGCAGCAAATCGATTTTCAGTTTAGCCGCTTACAGTAGTACACGATTTTCGCTCAGTTCGTTGGTATCACGAATGCTAACGACGAAAACTTAGCTAGAATCCTTAATTAACAAGTTTTGGTTTGTACATATTTAGTTGACGTTTCTGCATTAACAAGACAGCTCTTATAATTATGGAGACGATGAGGTAGCAACAGTAGGACTATTGGCAAACAAAACGACAAACTCTATTTTGAGCTTTTTTTCCTCAAAATTTTTATGAATTTTATGTCGTCATGTAGGCTCAGGATTCCGGCTGTTCCCCGACGACAATTTCGGTTACTCCCCGACAGGGGGGTAAGGCTTTCCCCGACTGGGGGGGGGGGGGGTCTCTTCTCCTCCCCCGGTGGCGCCACCCCTGGCTATTGATATGACAGAAGAGCAAGAAATTTTCACTCAATCAGAACTTTCATCCCAATGCGGCAATAATCAAAAAATGTAATTGGGTATGTATTTGACAATTACCTACCACAATGTATTGTCTACTGACGAGCCCAAACAAGGACGCCCTAAGTTGGACTTATTCCTGTGTTATTGTAATAAACATGTACAAAAATATCTGCAACTTAATTAGGCAATTACACTTAATACAGTAGTGCAGTTTATGAAGTTTCATTTAATAAATTTAAGAATTATGGATGGCTAAAATTAGTATGTGTGTTAGTATCTTTGTCAAACCGGTATCGCTAAAAAAAAGCAATGGTACAGCCTTATTCCTAGTACATTAGTGCAATTTGTGTCATGCGTCGAACTGGAATCAAAATATTTAGTTATTATACCTGATGACTTACTCAAAGCCAAGGCAAGATCGTGTAACCAAGCATTGCCAGTCTAGATCTCCAAACCAACTCACGAAGGTAACAATAAGTCTTTTAATTCACTACGTCACCTTTTCTTTGGAAAACAAACAAGAGATCATTAGAGACGGATGTGTTAGCTCGTTTCCCACTTTCTGTGATGTGTCGGCGTAGGGAGCCATAGCCTTTAGCCACCCTCAAAGCAACTTGAATTTTTTCAAGGGACTGTGGCTAGAACTTCGTTAGTGAATAATAGACTTCAAGACTGACAAGTAAGTCTTTTCTTTACAGTAAACGAAGAAGGACAAGTGAAGAAGACCCCGATGAGAAGCGCCGCAGATTCCTCGAGAGAAATAGGTTTGTAAATTTTTTTTTTTTGGCAATATATTGTGGCCAACAACCCAGGGACTTTTACAAGTTAGTAAGAATTGTGTGGGGCTTAGTCAATGTTAAAGAAGTATGTTAAATTATATTGTAACAAATACTTCAATGACTACTGCACTTCTTCGCCTCATGGCTTCAGTGCTGCCAGAGTGGTAGAACCGCTCGAATTAGATAATTCGATAATTATCGAATTAGTCAATATTTTTTTGAAGAATATTAAGTGATTCTTCAAGATAAAGAAAAAGTACACGCGGCAATTGACCTTTATACGAGATTGGTACAAGTAGAAGAGGTACATGCTTCTGAAGCGTATTGTACAAATGGCTTTCGTTACGTTGAACAAGTTGCCCCCACAGCAATGCGAGATTATGCATCATTGTGCGAAGAGCACCATATATACAGAGAGACAAGCACTTATGCGGAATAATGTAATATAAAAGCCTAAAATGTGCATAAAAATCAAGAAACAACGTTTCGAAGAGACCATTCTTCGTCATCAAGTTTTTTTTTTTGTAATGGTTTTTTCGAAATGTTGTTTTTTGATTTTTGTACACATTTCAGGCTTTTATATAAGAGCACCAAGGAACTGCTAAAGAATTATGGCAAGACGTAAATAGCGATGTTGCCAGAGAGATTATGCTGCGGTGCAAATTAACGATGGAATTGGCAGAACACTTCATGAACTGTTACAACCTTTTGAAGATTGACTGGTCAAGGGCACCAAGAGGAAACCGCATGTTGACCACAGGGAATACATGAAACCGGTGGGTGGAAGCATTGCCTGGAAATAAAATTGAGATTGCTCGACAAGATGAGCAGTTACTCCAAGAGATCAAACAGTTGAAGTAGTCGACAACAAGCTGTCAGAGACAGACGTCCACAAGACTCCAGAGGCTGCCTTTAAGGAGAGGCAGACAAACCATTAAATGGTTAACGTATCCACTTGTGTTTGATCAAGCCTGAACACGAGTGGGGGGTTATGTTGAGAAAAAGGGCACAAACCTTTTGTGTTCGCGCTAAGGCTTGTAAAAATGGAGAATGCCCAGTAGACATGTGCTTACAATGCAGCACATGATTCTTCTAAGTGCTTCCTGAAAAAGATGTCGCCGTGACAAAGACGTGTCAAGCGGTGCAATCCGATAGCTTATATAGGCACTGTGATAGGAATTAGCTGTCCATGATATTCCTATACACAATCAATGAAGTATGACTATTACTGCCGCAATCAGGGTTGTTTGATTTAAATCGGCCTGATTTAAATCCGCAATCATGATTTAAATCATTTTGCCTATTTTAGTACATTAACTCAATATTTTTTTTATAGAAAAATGCTTCACTGTATCGCAAAATAACTGCAATGTTGCTGGAGTGCACAAGAGCAAACTCCTACAAAGGTTCATTTTCTGTGTTGGGATATTTGCCTAACCATTTAGCAAGCATTAAGAGACAATAAGGAATACAATGTTTCTTTTTTGTTTATCTAGTCTCTTAGCCTATACAGGGGATTTCCCAGTGCAGGAACTAAAGTGAAACTGTGCAGATTGCTTAGGAAAGTCATTATGGGTCTGGTTGACTAAAGAAAGAGTGGGTTAAATAATTTCTGCAGCAGGCCATAAAAAAGACCTCCCTAGCTTTTTCTGATGAGATGCTTAAATGCGAATACAGTAATCGAGCCAGAAGATAGCACTTGTAGCCTACTACAAGATAGATAAATTTCAGTTCTGTACGGTTATTATACCTAAAATACAGACATAAGGCTTGGTTGGCATAACCAAAATGTTGTTTTATGCTTATCTTCTCCTGTATTGTGCTAGTTTTTCTAATTATTAAGAATAAGAGCCTAAATAATGGAAACGTAACTGTCACCCAACTCTGGTTAATCAAGGTTTTGAATTAAATTTTATTTTTAATAATTTTTACCCCTCCAATTCAATGTTCAAATGTTGTATACAAAATATCTAACTTGGTACACCTACAATTCTGTGCGAAACCAAATTTTGTTTGTGCAAAATCCAATTTAAAGCCAAAAATTCTGATTTAAACCAAAAAATCCGATTTAAATAAAAAAAACTCCTATTTTTTTTATTTAAAAAAATCATGATTTTTACTAACCCTGGCCGTAATGCATTTACGTGCTTGTAAGTAAATTACTGGAGTAATCACGACCACTATGAAACGGTCCGTCTTGGATCACAGATCATTTGGTTATGTCCTGTCAAGGTTATGTCCTGTCACGCTCAAAGTCTGGGAGTGCTAGAATTCTTGAGTCCACGAGCTTGGTCATAAATTCTCAACGGCTGTTTGATGATCTTTGGTTGACTTGAATTTATAATTCTTGCATGTGTGATGGTGCTGCTGCCTCCGACAAGTCCTGATGAATTTCAGAACTATCCACGTAACCCTAAAAAATGTTTCGCGCTTCTTTCTTGTGGTGGACTGTGAAATTGGGAATGCCGGTTATACGATCCATTGGCAATCAAAGATGGCTCTTAAGGCTTTGCAATGATTATATCATCTATGTATAAAATAAATATCGAGCCTATGAGGTCATCACTCACTGGAATACTTGGCTTGCTATCTTAAGCCCGTAAGAAAGGACACAGAATTTAAATGCTCCTTTGTTGCAAACAATGGTGGTGCAGACTTGGTTGTCGGGGTATAGTGGATTTGGTCAAACCCTTATTCACCATCAAGGAGGGATGGGTCTGTAACCAAAACCGTTTCGGTTTTTACTAAAAACTGAAACCGAAACCGATTCGAATTTTGTGTCGGTTTTTTGTATGGTGTTCGAAAAATCCAAGATTCATTCGTTGTTTTAAATTTCTAAATAATTATTATTTTCTACGTATAAATGAGAGCAAAGCGCCTAGTCATGAGAAAAGAAAATAGTGGAGGAAAATTGTGCCACATCCATGCCAATGGCCAGTCCAGGCCCATGGTCAATGACACTGCTGAAAGTGAAACGAGGAGCGAGTTGGAAGCTAGTAATACTACTGTTACAAAAAAAAAAACTTTAAAAATCGGGTGGCGGGGTTGGATGGCAAAAACTGATAGCGAAACCGTGGTTTTGTCGGCATGTAAAATCAAAACCGAAGTCAAGAAACCAACTCATTACTACGATCATGTGAAGAGATAGAATTTGCCCAGAACAAAAAGTGAAAAACTTCATCCGTGCATTGCATGGGATACTTGTCAGTCTATCCACTTGTTGAGTTCACAGTAGTCGAGAACGGGACGGAAGCCTCCTCCGTTCCTTTTCCTCTTGAGGAAGAAGTGTGAGCCCCACTGGACGAAGCTATACATGAAGCTTGACCATTTTAAAGTAATCCCTGCCTAAAATGCAGTGAATCGACCACGTTTCGTATGTCCTTCTTGCTCTCTGGTAATGCGGTGTACGCTCGTTGATAGACTTGCTTTGCTTTAGAGTGTAGCTTGATCCTGTACCCTTGTTTGGTGCCCCCTGGAAGACGTCCTTATATTCGTTAAGCATCGCTTCTACGAATTCAAATTGACCATCGGTAAGTTAATTTAGTTCTCTTTACCGTGAGGTGACTGAACAAACCACATTGGATTGCACACACGGTTGTGTATTTTGGCTGCACGAGCGGAGAGAGGAAACTAGTGTCCTTCGTCTCTGTCAAAGTTACAGTAATCCTTGCCTAAAATGCAATCCATTACTAGTTTATCGTAAACTAAGAAGAGCATTGTTACGTGGCGTCCTTGGGTTACAATGAATAGATTTATTTGTCCTCTGGGTGGCTTGCCTGTTGATACGTCCGCCAAGGTTAGCAGTTTTCCTGTGTTGGGTTCTGTGTCTTTGCGTTGGGGTTGAGCATAAGCAACCATTTTGTTTTGATAGTGCAAATCACGAATCAAGACCACTGTAGAATCTGAGGTTGTAGGCTATGGTGTGCGTGGAGTACATTTTTGTGGGTGGTCTCAACTACACCACGGGTTCTTCCATGTTGCCTCGTGATAAACTGTCCTCCTTTGATTTCCTGGTAGCAAACAGGAAGTGGAAATATGTCCCAGTTCTTTACATCTGTAGTATTCTACTTTACTGTGCCATGGCATCGGTCTGTAGGCCTTGATGTGCATGTCGGACGTTCATGTTACTCATCTGGGGTTGGTTTGACTTCGGTTGCTGGGTTGGAACACTTGGAACGAAGGAGGGAGCAGCATGGCTGATGCTCAAGGTTCGCTCTGTCGGAGCTCAAGGCCTTGTCGGAGCTCAAGGCTCGCAATGATCGATCGCATAGGCCTAATATTGCCGACTTTTCCGTGATTACAAACGCTCCCGTGAATGGTGTTGGATTAAATGTTGATTTGGTTAAATTTAAGAATCCTTTTGTTAATTTTGCTGCAGAATCAGGATTTAAAGGGATAAAACGTTCGTGATTTCGTTAAATGTTTGAAGCTTTTAGTCAATTTCACGATTGACTAAAAAAAAATCGATTGGATTGGGGGAGGGGGGGCATTAATAAAGCTACTACACGTTATCTGACCTTAAGATATTTTTGGGGGGGTGGGTGTTATCAAAACCAGGGCGTTTATTAGGCGATATACGGTAATTGATTACAATCGTCTATTGTAGTTGTCTATGACTGTCCCTGATATGTTCAAGATAGGAAACCCGATATAAACATTATTTGTGAATTCATTACGGAAGATGTACGGTGTGAAAGACAAGATGGTGGCAACGTGAAAGTAACAACCTTGATTCTTGGTTGTGCAAATGTTAAGACGAGTCTACATACGTGGCGTGGTCGCAGTGGTAAATTGGTCATGAGCAAGAAACAGCTTGGTGCGTATAATGAAAAATAGTCCTTGGCATTTAAAATACACAATTTCACTGTGTTAATTAAAAATACTGCTGCGAAGCAGGTTTGTTGTCTATTCTTTTCGGTTGAAAATTGTGGAGAACCCCTGGTACTGCATTGAATAAATGTGGAAGGATACTACCAAGAGAACTAAAACATGTAGGTTTATTAACGCACTCATTACACAATTCATTATTCGTAAGACTTGTAAGAAAAATAGTTCTCATTCCTCCGACATTATGAGGGTCCTTCCAAAATATGTGAAATGGTAGAAGCCAAGTACTGTAGAAACATCGTGGTTTCAGTACTTGTGATGCAATGGTGTTTCCTTGCTACCTTTTTTCCTAGGTGTCGAATGTCTTTTCCTTCAGTTGGGATTGGGAAATCCCACCCCTTCCTGTGCTGCTTCTTGCTGGGTTTGCCTTGTCGTTCCCTGGTGCTTTGCAGTGATGTGAAGTCTTGGATTGCAGATGAAAACTATGTTTATTTGTGGTTACCAAACCAACTGCAGCCCGGCTGAACGATGTCTCTCATTCTCTCTTTGAATCCCTGACCAACCAGCGTGATGTGTTCTTAGTTTGGCAGGAAAGGTGAATTGGTGTCACGGGCGGATGGCCTTGTGGTGTAGTGGCCCTACGCAGGACTATTTTATTACTTCTATGAAGTGTACTATTTTTTTTACGAGTTTCTGAACCCTTATCAGTCTTGGTTAGTTCGGATAATCGAGGTTCTACTGTACTTGTTTCCAAATGCAGAAAGTTCTGGGTTGATTAGACTATAGACTATCGCAAATTATAGTGAAAATATTAGTGTGCGAAGTATAGGTATCGATCAGTCTTGCTGATACTTTGCGTGACAGGTATTTTTATAAAATGGTATTGGAACAGCCTTAAAAATAACTTATCAGTTCAGCCAAAATGACTGACTTTTCTGGCATTTTATATACCGTAAATCGTGTATTAAACCCCCAGTTGGAGCTAAAGCCCACCCCCCTAAAATGCTGTAAAGTCAAAATCATGAAACGATGGAGCTAACGCCCACCCCCTAAATCTTTGGTTTTTCTGTCACAAAATTAACTAAAACATCATATTTCTCTCTCACATAAGCTAAATAATTTTTTTTAAATTACAGTAGTGCTTTTAACAATAATTAGGAGTATTTTCCGAGACTTTTTGTCCAACTTGATTAACACTCATCTTCACCAAGTTAAGATATTAGATCATTTAAAACTCGATCTCACAATATCTTGCGAATTTTCGACAGCTTTAGCAAGTTTGGTGGTATAACTGCTTCACATCTGTCTTCCTCAGGCACTAAGTTTCAGTCCGTTCTCCGTCTACAACTACGTCTTCATTTTGTGTTTTGAAAAACGGCGCCTTCCGTAGCCTCTCGTATTTACAGCTACACGACGAGGAATACCCTTTAATTCAGGACATCCAGTGCACCAACTCAAGGCAATCGCCAAGAACGAATTTGTGCGAGTTGTTCAGAGATCCTACACCCTGGAAGAAGCATGGCCACATCTACGTGAGCAAAAAGGAAAATTCATTGAGCTAGACTACCCACCGGGACTCCTGAATAAATTGATGAAGGAAGCAATTGGAGTTAGCAAAGCGGGACGACGACAGTGCAAGGAAGATGAAAGACCAGTGAAGGAAATAGAAACACCAAGGAGAGTAGGAATAACGTACCTGAAAGGAGTCAGCAGTGGCATACAGCGAGTCCTGAGAGCGCGTGGAATTGACACTTACCTAAAGAATGGAAAGAAACTGAAGGAACAGCTGATGGGCCGAAAACAAAATGAAAGAGACTGCAACAACACGAGTACGAAAAATCGACAAGCACAGCTCCAAGAATGTGAACCAGAAGACATTGAGGGAATGCTGAAGGAAGTCCCTAATACGAGAGAAGGAGTGTATAGGATCCCATGTGGTGGGTGTGAAGCAACATATATAGGAGAGACCAGAAAAGGGATCCATACGAGAGTAAAACAACATCATGCAGACGTACGAAACAAAATTGAAACCAGCAGCATAGCCACCCACTGCATGGAGACGAAGCATCCGATTGACTGGAAAAATACCGAGACGCTCCTAATTTCTAACAACAGAAGTGACGCACATCTACGAGGACTAGAGTCCCTCGCTATTGTTGAGCACACCAGAAAGCACAAGAAATTAATGAATTTACAAGGGCCATCAAATCCCACCATTAGCCATTTAATAAGCAGAGAGGTTAGCGCTCACCTAGAAACGCATTGGAACAAGCAACATCGTAAATACGAGAGGCTACGGAAGACGCCGTTTTTCAAAACACAAAATGAAGACGTAGTTGTAGACTGAGAACGGACTGAAACTTAGTGCCTGAGGAAGACAGATGTGAAGCAGTTATACCACCAAACTTGCTAAAGCTGTCGAAAATTCGCAAGATATTGTGAGATCGAGTTTTAAATGATCTAATATCTTAACTTGGTGAAGATGAGTGTTAATCAAGTTGGACAAAAAGTCTCGGAAAATATTGTAATTTTTCACCGTAAAGAACTCCATCATTTGTTTACTGATAATTAGGAGTATACCAGTGACTAGGCAATAACTGTGTCCTAAACGATCCTTAAGTACCTTTAACAGTAACTTGACATTAGGAAAAGGCACAAGTCTACTTCACGCATATGGCCCAAATTTTAAGAAAAAGACAAAAAAACTTGCCTTAAATTGGCTGGAAAAGCACTACAAACTGATTCCAAGCCGCGGAAACGTGTTAAAACCATGTTTTAACTGATCCCATGTTTTAAACCCAAGGTTTTTGATCCCAAGCCGCGGCAGACTCGAGGCTGACGACGCGGAGCAGTGAAGCACCACAAGTGAAACGCCAAACCCCAACCAGTTCATTACAAGTGAAACGCCAAACGAAGCCGGTACCTATAACCTAACCTAACCGACAATAACAACAAAAGCACACGCAACTGACAATAACTACCCGCTTATCTTAACTGTTTACGAAAAAAAATGTAAGTTTCCCTGCTCCGCAAGGCCCCGCGAGCGAACGCATACACCGTATAAATGTACGGATTGCGGAGCTACAAATTGACCGATTTAAGTCGTTTTAACACATTTCCGCGCTATAAAACAGACTGTTCCTGGATGTATGAAGGTGCTGGAGCCATTTCGAATCAATTTCAGAGGGATATCGGGTATGGGTGTATTCTAGACTTTAGCCTAGGAAAATAACATGGATGACGTTATTTTCAGTCTGTTACATGACACGTGGCCCAAAAGGTTTTATTTCTTCTCTTCAACATTATTTTCCTTGAATTCAGTCGTTTTCTAATCTCAAACTTAAGTTACGTTACAAAAAGAGGACTGGATTACAAATGATATTCAGCTCTATCAAAATGGATCTCTGAACATAAGGTCATCAATCATAGCTCAGCAATAAATAATGGCTTAGTCATATTGTATCCCTCAGCTCAAGTTTAAAATAAATATCAATATTATGTGTTATTAAATGGGAACAAATTGAATTTATAATATAAAATTATTGAAATTAGATATTCTCAAAATTAATTTGTTAATTTACTACTGAACTGCTCACAAGCAGTTATCATGGATACCACCTTGGATATCGGCAGGATGCACGAGATGACTGGTTCCCGGTAAAAGTAATTGATAATTATAATTTTAAAAAGTGTACATTAGAATTTTTATTTTGCAAAATCCTGAAAGCTAAATAAAATTCCTATGTAACAAACTTTATTACTTAATATTAACGCAATATTAATGTTTAAACCTTACTTTGTTGTACGATAACTCATGCAGTTTTACTGGCAATTGTGCACCTTCCAGATAACCACTGAGTGCAATCATTTGCTTTGTGAGTGGGCTGCAGAGACTACTGCAACTCGAATTTATTGCATTTAAACCTGTTTGAATTTAATTAAACTGATGTAAACTGCATCCCAAACACTTGCGACTGCTAACGATACAAGGAGCTATTAAAAAAAATAACTCTTGGCTGTGGTGATTGTTCCAAAGGTAAAGTGCTTAAAATTAGGCCTATATGAAACTGGAGAACGATGTAGTTTCTTTAGCTAGGTTTACTTAAAACTTAACGAAATTTATTTACAATTTTTTTTAAATTTAATATTAAATGATTTATATAATACACACTGTGGAGGTTTAATGTAAACTCGTGTAGATGTTAAAAACGTGATAAAGAGAGTCAGTTTTACCATGGTGGGCAGATTTGTCTGGTTGATTCGGATAACAACGAGACTCGAGCCATTATTTTGTTTACAAATTTGCGGATGATCTTTTTAACGCCCACTCCGGATTTTAGCCAAATTAACTGCATGAGCCCATGGGCGTTTAATACGGTAGTTTTATTGCCGACAGGCAATATAATAAGGGACTGAATCAGCTGATGATTTATGACTTGGTCCAAAAAAAAAGCAGCAGGATGAAGAAATAAGTAAAACATGAACCCAACAAATGGTTTCTTTAAACCTCGTAAAACCTCAATTTGCAACCTTCATGGCTGCCATTTTCAAAGGTAAAAAGAGCCTAGCTACTTATTACAGCATGGCGGCATACACCACATTTTCCCTTACACGGAAGTTCTTTATAAAGAGAGATTTGTACCATATGTAAAGACCAGCCATGTAGTTAAAAAATTGTTCTGCATGTATAGGGAGAAAATTCATTACTTATTGTATTCAAAGGTTTGTTATATGGAGTCTACTGCGCATCTACGTTATGATTTTATTACGAGGGACAGTATGTATCAACACTGCAAACTAGGGTTGGGAAAAACCGGTTATTTGCCTAAACGTTTACTAAACGAACCTAATGTACCGTTTACCGTTTAAACGGTTCTCTAGGGGGGGGGCCCCCCCCGACAAAATTTAAAAAAAAAAGCTTGGAAACCTGCATTGTTGTTTAATTAAAATTAAAACTAAATAACCAACATTTACATTTCCAAAGATAAACTTAAATACCGCAAATTATTTAAAAAAAAAGGAAATAAAGCATGAACGATTGTTGTTGATATTCGGTAAACTCCGAAAACATTATCGGGGGGAAAAAATATGCTAACATCTTTCAAACTTCACCTATAAGTTCATCGAATCGTAACAGACTAGTAGTAAACACCGGGTACCAGTTTTTCCCGTCGATTTGATCGGTCGATGAGGGAAGTAAATCTTGCAGTAGGCCTAATCTAACATTTTTATTTACCTTGATTATTATTTTTGTTGTAGGTGTCATCAAAACTGGCGTTAAATTACTTTCGTGTGATGAAAATAGCACGTGGTTTAAGCGATCGTGACACATTAATCACGGAACAACATGCAGCCGCCGTTTTGTCGTGTTTGAACGCTGGGAATTCCGGGGAAATCCCCTTTCCGACTGCCATCGATGTTGACATTAATTCCAACGAATAAACTGCTCCGTTTCAACGGCCACTGGTGCCTCCTTTAGTATCGCAAGCTCCGATTGGTTGATTCGTGCTAGTTGCTTGTCGGACGCGTCGGGGCCAGTCATAAAATGACGTCACGCACAGCGAGTAACGGCCGTTTCCATTGGAGGAAGTGCGCACGCGTCCTTTGTGAATAGCCGGCTAGGAGCCAAAGATGGCGGCTCGCAGTGGAATTGGAAAGCGTGAGCGCTGTCGACGCTCGTTAATATTTGAGGACTTTAAACAACTTTACGGTAATAAAAACATTTTTTAAAAATGGCAAATACTGCAGAAGCTTAACCAGTGGCTGTCAGCAATCCAAGATCGCCCAGTTCAGGAAGTGTAGCGATTTCTTTGGCCGAAGTTTTTCGCTATTTTCGGCCAAGAGCAGTTTGAATAATCGGATACAGTAAAACCTCAGGTCGGATAACTGAGGTTGTATTGTACATTATATAAACAAATTTATGGATATCCAATCAGAATAAAATAATTAATAAAAAAAAAGCTAAGTATGATGCGAGACATTCCAACCAAATGTTTACAAATTTAGTACCCTTTTCCCATTTTTTCGGTTATAAATAAACGAAAAATGCTAAACGTTTAAACGTTCAAATTCCGGTTAGCCGTTTAAACGTTTAACCGTCCCAACCCTACTGCAAACTGTAATATTACTTAACTGTAGATTTATGATGTTCATGAACAAAGTTTTCATTTCGGAATTTGGTTTGGGATTTTCTTTTTCATCGTGTCATGAACTCTGTGTTTCTTAATCGTTAGTGTTTTATAAATTGGGTCACGTATTAGGATGGTTTTTAACATGAGATTGAGAAAGTGAAAAATTTACGTTGCAGAGAATGTGTTCTTCTATAAGGACCTCTTCCTTAGTCAAAGGTTCTTCGTGTTAGTAGTTAAAAATTGTTCACTATTGGAAGAATTCCACGTTAGGAGGTTCGTTGAGTGTATTGTAAATAAAAACTTAAAAGTCTGTGATTTTGTGTGGGATTTTTATTGCTTCTATATTAAAATTATTATCCATGTAGAGCTGCTGCTACAAGATGTCGCATTAAAAGAAAACAGTGGATTACTCAACTGGAAAAGAAGGCCGACGAATTAGCTGCAACTAATCAGCAACTGCAAGTGAGTTGGCTAAATTTATGTATATTCCAATCATAATACTACATTCAACATTGTTTACAAGAAACTTCAAGAACTAACAGAAATACTGCTTGTACCTAGCATTCCGAAATACTGCTTGTACCTAGCATTCCTTCTGTCCGTGTAACGATTAATTATTTTAAAAAAATTCATGATAAAATGTCTTTAATTTTAGACTTTTTTTTAAACTACGTAAACAGACTATACTGCGAGAGTTCAGAAAATCGTTACACCAATTCATACGCACAATCTCACAATAAGGAAATTAGTCTTAAATTGGGGAGTAATGCTATAGCATTGGTTTGGTCTGGGCGCAGTATGGGATGACCAACTCGGGCACACGTGTGACCTTCCTATTTTTAACTTTCTATTTTTAGCTATGCCTTTATCTTAAGATTGTCAACAAAGATATCTCAGTTCTAGCTGAGAGCGTGCTCATGCTGGTTGCTCTTTAACGCTCGTGTGTGTGCTTCCTTTGTTTCCATTGTCTTCCGAGCTCGTTTCTTTTTATTTCGACTATGGCCCAAACCGGGAACAGTGCTACAGCAATGACTTCCAACAGAAACGTACCCGTACGTCGGGGTCGGCCTGGAAAATGTAAATGAAAATGTAAGCTCTGTAGTTTCACGCAGAGTTCGTCAAGTCGTCGAAGAAAATGACCCGAAGGACTGCAACGAGCCGAACACTAACAGCGCTAACGGAGACGGCTACCATGACAACGCTTCAGGGCACGTTCACGGTTTGTCATTGGCGGCAGCGCTGATATGCCGATATGCAGCAGCGCTGCGTCGTCACAAGATAATAATGTTATTGATGCCATTGCCGGTGTTAAACGGGACTGTTCAACGCTCAGTGACAAATTGGACAACATTC
Source organism: Lithobius niger (assembly GCA_023313725.1). NCBI lineage: Eukaryota > Metazoa > Arthropoda > Chilopoda > Lithobiomorpha > Lithobiidae > Lithobius > Lithobius niger. The sequence goes on from JAHWFP010239875.1 coordinate 28,512, forward strand.
AGCGTGAGTTAGCGCGGTCTCAAGCTGGAGGACAAACGCGGCCTTTGTGTTTGTTTACAGTGAGTGACGTCACAGCGCCCGGACCGGTATCCTTGCTTGGCGGTCTGCAGCCTTCTCCCCCTCAGCATGAAAGTGGACCCGCCCTAGCTGCTGCGTTGGCTCGCTCTCTGCTTCCTGCTTACTGGCTGAATAACAACTTTGGGCACGGCGATCAGCTGTTGGGCCACGTGCACAGCAATGGTGGCGGCGCTGGTTTTGGCTCGGGAATTGCGGCCAATTCGATTGCTCGTATGACGCCTGTGAGTGCGCAAATAAAAAAAGATATTTTAGACGGTAAGAATATTAATCTTGCTTTGCTCATTTCTCCGCCTGCGCAGGCCGCCCAGCCGGATGCCTCTCGTACTCTTGTGACTTCGGATGATCTTGTAATTAATCTTAAACATAGCGATCATAGGTTACATAGGCCTCTCACGATGGACGAATTTGTGCGAGCGTTTGGTATTTTCAAAACTGTAATGTGCGATGCATTTCCACAGCGGCACAAGGAATTAGACCATTATTTGCGCAACATTCTGGATATGTACCGGCGGTTTGGGGGCACCCTTTTCTATCAGTATCATCTGGTGTTTTCTGAAAAGGCTGCTTCCATACTCGCTCAACATGGGCTGACTGTTGATTGGAGCATTCCGGACCAAATCTTGTACAACCAAACGTTCACGGGACATCGCTCTGTTGCTTGTGCAGCGTGTAGTAGCACTACCCATCCTACTGCTTCATGTGCTTTGGTTTCGACTCGTGCTTCACATACGGGGGGGTCGTGCTCAACGAAACGGGGCGCAAGCTTCCTCTACTGCTCCATCAGACAGTGCTGGCACGTCCGATATTCTGGGTCGTCCGAGGATTTTCCAGAATGGTACCGTGGTATGTAACAATTTTAATGGTGATAAAAGTTGCTTGCGTCGGTCATGCCCCTATGCTCTACTTGTAGCCTTTGTAAGGGTCACCATAGTGCAGTGAACTGTAAAGTGGCTGATGCTAGCATCAGGCAACAGGATAAGGCCACCTCAAACCGCCAGGCGAATTCTTCCTGACCACCACGCTTTCCCATGGCTGCTACCACCCCCATTACATCACGGAACTCGACGCAGAACTCTCCAACTTCCCTAGCCGAGCGTCAGTGGCGGTATTATTGGAAGGTCTCCGGAGTGGTTTTCACACAGGCTTGGAATCACTGCCCCAAGTTTCGCTCGAATGTCGCAATTTACTGTCGGCACACAAGGATCCAGTCGTGGTGTCGAAGTTGCTTGACATAGAGTTACGAAAGGGATACCTTATCGGGCCTTTTGAAACCCCCCCCCCCCCGTTCCCGGTGGGGCGCATTAACCCACTGGATTTGGCCACAGTGAAATATTCGGGCAAGAAGAGGTTAATTGTGGACCTTTCATCTCCCCACGACGATCCGGACAATAAAAGCCTGAATGACGTCATCGACAAGTCTAAGTTTTCCCTTTCGTACACTCGCCTCGACGACGCAATTCAAGTGGTATCAGCCATCGTGCCTAGCGCGTATTTGTGTAAGGCGGACATCACGGACGCTTTCAAGCTTCTCCCCATTCGTCCAGACTTGTGGCACCTTCATGGTGTTAGGTGAAATTCCAGTTACTATTTTTTCGTGCGGCTTGTGTTCGGATAGCGTTCCAGCCTTGAACTTTTCGATCTGCTGGCCTCGGCCCTTGAGTGGATCTTGCACCATAAATATGGTATTATAAATGTTTTTCACCTTCTGGACGATTTTCTTACTATTGATGCCTCGGAGTGTGATACCCTTCGCACCATGTTTCTGATTACATGGCTATTCGGCAAGCTTCGCATTCCCCTAGCTCCGCTGAAGACCATCTGCCCCGCCAAGGCCTTAGAATTCCTTGGTATCACCCTCGATGCCGAGAAGCAGGAGGCTCGGCTCCCCATCGAGAAAAAACTACGCATTTTTGATTTGCTTCAGTCTTTTGCCAGTAAGAACAAGTGTACGAAACGGGAACTTCTTAGCCTACTTGGGCACTTAAGTTTCGCCTCAAGGGTGATTCCAGCTGGAAGGGCGTTTGTAGGCCACCTCTTGGCACTTGCATGTTCAACTCGACAGCTGGGCTTTTATGTGCGACTTTCTGCGGCATGTCGTCGCGACTTGGCTTGGTGGGCTTGGCTTCTTGAAAACTGGAATGGGATTTCGTAACTCGGAGCTGACACAACTTTCCTTGCTGCGGACATGGAGATTTTCACAGATGCCTCGTCTACCATAGGCTTTGGAGGGTACTTTGCTGGACGTTGGTTTGCCAGTACTTGGCCAGATGAACTGCATACCGACCGGACGGGTGTGTCCATGACTCTGTTAGAGCTGTATCCAATTGTCGTCGCAGCGATGCTGTGGGTACGTGAGTGGGAAAGAAGAAAGATCCTTTTCCACTGTGACAACGCAGCTACAGTCTGCATTATCAACAAGGGTCGGTCTCCGGTGGGGACTATCATGCAACTCGTGAGGTGTCTTACTTGGTGCTCGCTGCAGGCAAATTTTACTTTAACAGCGGTTCATGTTCCGGGGAGAGTTAACCGTATTGCTGATTCCCTTTCTCGTTTGCAGTTCGACAGGTTTCGGCTAATAGCCCAATGGCACGTCATCACCCAGAAGCTAGTCCAACATATTCTCAGATAATCATGCCTTGACAGCAACAGTGGACCACCTTTTTCTCTCGGCCATCTCTCTCAGTATTCGGCAGGCTTACGAAACTGGGTTCAACCTTTACAGGACTTTCTTGGCTTTGAATGGCGTAGCGTTAACTGGAGATGTACCTGTTGCATCTGAACGTCATCTGATTTTTTTTGTCGCATACGGTTTTTTTGTGCGTAGACTTCAACACTCAACAATTAAACTATATTTGTGGCATTCGGTTTGCTTTTATTCGGCGTGGCCTCCCAAACCCTTTGTGCGACAGCTCGGGGAGTATGCATCCTGGACTTGCCACCATCCTCCGTGCAGTAAAAAAGGCCGTTGTGCGTGTGAGTACGCCTCGGCTGCCCATCACTTTTGACATACTTCGGGATATAGTGCGAACCTTGCGACGGGGCTTGTTTTCGCCGTGCATCGATGCGATGATGGAGGCTGTGTGCACTGCAGCCTTTTTGCGTTCCTGAGATGTGGCGAATTTACCGTGCGCACACCATTTTGCCCTTCTTCGCATCTCACAGTTTCGTGCATTTCTCTCGACGCGGAGTCCCTGTCTGCATTTATTACACTGCAGACATCGAAAACGGATCCTTGCAGACACGGCGTCAAGATTCAGCTGTTCTGTACAGTTTTCGACGTGTGCCCTGTGCATGCCTTGGTGTCTTACCGTCGTCTGCGAGTGCATCCGAGCACCCAGCTTGCAGAAGCATTCTTCTTGGACGAGGGGGGAAAGCCGGTTTCCCGGAAATTCTTCATTAGCCTGCTGAAGAAGGTTCTAGCCACACTGGGGCTCAATCAGCAGCTTTACAATGGGCACTCGTTCCGTATTGGTGCAGCTACCACTGTAGCGAAAGCGCAAATAGAAGACCACCTCATCCAGACTCTAGGGCGGTGGGCTTCTAATTGCTACACTCGTTATATTCGCACGGAAGCTGTCACTCTGCGACGAGCTCAACATAGGACATGCTTCAGTTAGGCCATGTATTGTGCTTCGCCTGTGTGTTTGTGCAGTGCTTCGCGAGTGTTTTGGCGTAGTGCTTCACGTGTCGTCCGTTCCATCTTTCCAAGTGCTTTGTACACAGTGCCCATTTGCATTTGTTTTTCTTGTGCTCTGGTCATGTTCGCACTGCGGAGTGGATGGGCTACCTTTAGTCCGGATTCTGTGCTTCATGAGTGTCTCCTTTGGCTGGTGCCGCCAGCATACAATCTTCTTTGTGAGCGTGATACTTTTAAGTTTTGTAACTTTCTCGTAGTAGCGTAATTTGTAAGGCTGCACCGATACCGTTTTCCATTGCGCATCCCCATTTCATTTATTTTTATTGTATATTTTTTTTCTCATCAACAGTGCAGTAGACGTCCATAATTCCTTAAATAAGTTTTTTTTATTTTTTTTTAACCAGTAGCCCGCAGTTAAAACATAGCTAGGATGATACTTTGTGATTTCCTGAGCAAAACGCCGCATGTTGTAATCTCGAACAGTTCCTGAATATCAATATTTTTGCTTAAGTTGCCGAAACCACGAATATCGGTATCAGTTGCAGCCTTACTGTGTTGAGTAAAAACATATATATACTTTTATTTTTATTTTTATGCGCTGATGCTTTGCCTTTGTTCCCTCGCATGTTCTCTGCTTATGACGCTTCGGCTTAGCACGAATGTGAGCGTTCCCTGTTCCGACCTGATGCAGGGGACAGTGCTGGACAAACAGTTCTCACTTAACTGGCGTCATATAGGGTCGTGCAGGCCGGGTCAGGCTTCTTTGGGCACGCCAGGGGTAGAGGTCAACAGGGGGTTCGGTACACGCGTTCATACCCCCATATCGCCAAAGTTTATTATATGTAAGTTTTCTGTTTGCAGAATTAAACATTTTTGCTCTAACTCTTGTTGCGCCTATCATTCCATACTGCGCGTAGATTCTGCAAATTTTTGACAGTTCGTGTGGAGGTGAATGTGCAATGTTTCCCGACTGTTTTCTTCAGGCGCTATTTTGAGGTTTTCCGGTGTTTTGGCTTACATCAGTCTGGTTGTTTTCATTCGAATCGCGCGGTGGCCGTGGACTTGGCTTCGTTGTTGGTCGGGCCGTTTCCATTCTGTTGCAAGGCTGGTGTGGGCCGGCTTTCACAAGGAGTTGAGTTGCTGGTGTGGATGGTGCTTGGATGTTCATAGTTTTTTTTTAGTTTTTTCTCTTCCATGTAAGGCCAAGGATTCTAAACTTCTCAAATGTCGATCTCAACGAGGGATTGACATTTGGAAGGTTTAGAATTCTTGCCTATACAGGCACACAAGAGAGAAAACTACGTACTTTGAACATTTAAGTACCATCCACATGGGCAATCCAATTCCTTGTGATAGCCGACCAACAACGAAGGCCAAGGCCACAGCTACTACCCGACCAACATTGAAGGTAACGACCATCGCATGATTCGTATGACAACAAAACAAACAGACTGGTGTGAGCCAAAACACCAGAAAAACCTCAAAATAGCACCTGAAGAAGACAGTTGAGAAAAGTTGTACCTTTACCTCCACACGAACTGTAGAAAATTTGAGGAATTTAAGACTAATTTCCTTGTTGTGAGATTGTGCGTATTTGAATGGGTGTTAAGACTTTTTTTTTTAAGAAACAAAGTTCTTGAAATGCAATGTTGACTGTAACTGGAGTACTGCTACTTTTAAGTAAAGACAATTAATTTCCACGATCACATCTTTTCGCAGATGCTTTAAAAATTGACTCCATAAAGTTCACAGAAATTTTAGTTTTGCTATTTCCAGTGGAAGTTTTCTAAAATACCTCCTAACCACAAAAAATGCTACAAAAACAAGGAAGTTTTGCTTGGTATTAAACACCACTGTATTGTTAAACGTCTGGTGCATATAATTTAACGGATGTTAGGATAGTGTCTATTTAAAACTGTGCTGAAGAACTCTTTTTATTGTGGCTCCCGGTAGTTTCCATACAGTTTAGACCTTTGCTGTGCTAATTTTGTAATGAAGTTTTTCCCCTTTTTATTTTGAAGTTATAAATAAGCATGTGCTGTGCGAAATGGTGAGGAGTATGTTCTTATATTTTAATGTCGCAGAATTGCACACAAAAAAAGGTTACAGAATTTGTTCCGATTTGGTAGCACAAATGTTGCGGATGTGACGTAAATAATTTTGTGGAAATACTTGCCTTTACTTTTGAAATAAAATAAAAATAATTAGTACAACAGACTGCCACACTAACGATGCTGTACTGAGGAGCCTTTATCTCGCTAAAATTGTATCAGGCCGATCAATTAATGTATGCAACTGGCATACAGGATTGGGTTATTTAAACATTTAGTGTTTACCCAAAAATTAAAAAAATATATATACAGACAAGCCGCCAAGTGCAGGTGAAAGACGAAATCACAACGTTTTGGTTCCAAAATCGGAACCGTTTTCAAGTGAAGGGTTTAAAACATGTCAAACAACAGAAAAACCCTTCACTAGAAAACGGTTCCGATCTTGTAACCAAAACGTTTTGATTTCGCCTTTCACCTGCACTTGATGGCTTGTCTGTATCTATATTTAATTATTAACGTGCATTTTATGTGACGTAAGACGGGTGATGAAATATTTTGGAATTTTGTTTAACCCCTTCCACTCCAGGCCCTATTTGGAGGTCACTGCTCAAATACCAAGCTTTCTTTGAGTGCAGGGAAGCTCACATGGACTGCTTTGCTTCTAGGGGCAGCTATTTTTGGTGCTCTTTAATGTAGACTTAGTTAATTCCAATTGATATAAAACGCCATGGCCCACGGCCATGTCACGCCAGCCAAACAAACAATAATGGGGCGCGCTATTTTTCATGCACGTACAGCTAAAAATATCATGAATTGCGCATCTTACAACGCCATCTAGTGAGCAAAGTTGTTACTAAATGTGTGCTAGCAGTGCCAGGCCTTCAACAAACGGTTAGCGTGCATTACCAGGGTGTAAATTTCTCGCCAGAGACACTTAAAACCATGACGTACGCATTGTACGTCATGGAGTTAAACGGGTTAATACTAACCGCTTTAAAATATTTGTAAAGAAATTGACTATTTCCCCCAAAATGCATCTAAAGTAGGTTTAATATACAAATAAATCCAAGTAATTAAGGCTGAAATTAGGGATATACGAAATTCATCATCCTGTTGATAATACGTCATAATGATCAGTTTTATTAAGATTTTTCAGCGATGTTGTTTACTCAAGTAGAAGACAACAATTAGCTTTGGCATTAGATTTTTTAGACTAGGCATTAGATTGCCTACCATGTACAAAAGTAAAAAATGTAAAAACATTTGAGTACAGTTAGTGAAGTTTTGGATGGACTAAACACTACAGAAACATTGTATTGTAATATCCAAAACCTTACAGGAAAGTTTATTTGTCTTCCTTACCTGTTTTGACTAGTTCCACTTCCACCCTAAACATCAAATGAGTTATGTTTTTATTTTCTAATCTTTCAATATGAATTTTGCAATGGCTAAGTTCACGGTAATCTGCTATGCTTATCACTTCTCGGCATCAATACTTGAGCAAGAAATTTGCTTGGTACACTAGGCTTTTTTATTCGTTTCAGCGACTCGAGCTTGGTTTGGCCCTCGTAGTTTGGCTGGTTTGGTCCCAATGTTAAAGTTTGTTAGGAAAAAGGAAATCGGAAGTATAAGCCTACACTGATATGATACCTTGCATTAAGATAAACTGTCTTAGGGAAAAAATATTAAGTAAAATAAAACAAAATACCTTTATTATATTGCCCATAGGCCACAGAACAAGGAATTGTTTCATGTCACTAGAAGAGATGAGAATCTTCAAACTCTAGGCGGAATTTACTTTTAAAGCTTAAAATTATAGGAAAAAAATCCCAGTCGTTAAGTATAAAATTTCTGATTTCCTGTTAGTTTTAGACTTTTCTTCTGGGTGAGCAGTCTCATTCCCTATAATAGGTTATGCAAGAACAGTTGACTCAGAATTAGCATACGGACATTGGAACAAACCATAAACTGACCGTCCTTTTTCAATTGTTGCGTCAGAAACAAGTTCATGAAAAGCTAACCCAACGATGTCTTTTCAGAGGGTGCCCTTGACAATTTATTTTGCTAACAGCGTATTAAAAAAAAATTAAAATTAAAAAAAAAGTCGATCCCAAACTTTTGAAATAAATACTAAGGTTTAGATAAATGCAGACGTAATTCCGTGTAATGCAGTTTTCTTCTAGATTACAAATCGTGTATTAATGCCCATGGGCTTATGCTGTTAATTTGGGTAAATTTGGGGTGGGCGTTAAAAAAAAAAACTAAAAGTCTAACCTATTTTCGTACCTTCTTTCTAGGGTTGAGTTGTGCAATCATTCACGTATGTGACCTGGACTCAATCTAGCATTAACACAATGTCTTTATTCTCAATTATTTACAATTTTAGCCTATTTGAGGGACACTCGTCAAAAATCAACCATAATTCACAGTTAGAACTAATTTCTAACCACACAAACCTTCGTAACATCAACGCGATTCATAATCGAGAACTCTCGCCATGTAGTCATCTAGTGAAAACGCAATACCTTTATTTTCATTTATTCACACATTTCGTTTATTAGATTGTACCGCCTCCAAAATCAAACATAATAAACAGATAAAACTAATTTCTAACGACAGACCCCTGATAGGTTTGCATACGATCACACATTGCACCGGCTATAGAGTTACCAGGAGAAAATGATTGCTCATTTGCATTCCAGGATAGTGGCGCTCAGTTTCTGTCCAGGAGTGAGTGATCCACTCATCCTGGTGCAGCCGTCCAAAAAGTGTCGGTAAATACGTTCCCATTCGTGGATCGCATTGGATAAAACATGTATGAAGCTTTTAGTTAATAGTGCAGCGGAAAACAAAGAGGTGTAGTTAGGTGGACTTTAGCGTCACATCGGCATTTAATTAATACATGCTTTACAGTATGTACTGGCAAGGATTTCTCTAGTAGCGATAATGGCGTCTAGCCTTACACAGATTCCGTCTGGAATAGCGGCAATCGTCGATAACAGTGGTGATTGGAAACATTTTTGGACAGAAAATAACATTTTCACCACAGAGACTAGAAATTTAAATAGCATCTTGAATTTTCGAGGATAAGCTCCGATCCTCTTCGTCAGAAAACGCCAACACAACATTTCACTATTGCTTCCGTTACATGCTGCGGCTACGACAAAACTTCATGCCACTTCTACCACTGATCTTTACGTGCGCTCAATAGGTCATCTCAATCGGTCTGTTGGGGAGCAACCCGACGGAGAGAGAAACTCAATGGAATAGCTCAACATCATAAGAAGATAAATCACGAAATTGATTGGCAAAACACTCCGAATATCCTTAGATCCAATGCAAAACAAGAATCACATCTGAGACCATTAGATTTATTTATTTATTTTTTTATTTATTTCTGTATGTTCCGTACACAAGGTACAATATAAAGCATATAAAAAACAAAAAAGTTGATAAAAAACATTGAGGGCAACTACAGCTCAGGGAAAGAGAATTAGGACAACAGACTATCTTCAGCATCTTGCAGGACTGCCATGCTCTGAACATGGTCATGAGCACGTTGCCGCAAAATTGCTAGATCCCTTGGTGTTCGAACTTCGCACCAACCACCAAGTCACAGTAGTCCTTTTGCAACAGTGCCTCCCAAGCCAAAGCCCCAGCTTTCGGGGCCACTCCGACAAGTCTTCACTAGCTGATTGGTCGAGGCCAGAATCGTTCTCCACAGGGCAGCCTGCTTCATCAGCACTGCAAGGTCGAGCGTGAACATTTTGCCATCACAACAGGCTTGATGGTTGTGACAGTGTTGAGAGCGATGTTGAACCCTTTCGATCGCATCATGATAAACTACAGCAAGCTCTTTCATGGTTGTTTTCCGGAAGTTGACACATGTTGAAATGCCGTAGATTCCAGTATCACGAGTCTTAAGAAGCTGGATTTTACATTCATCAGATGCAAATTTGAAGGTATGTAGCACCATGTTAGCTGACCTACAGAACTCATTACGAATCTTTCTCACATGAGTGTCATCAGTTAGGTCGGCTGTAAGTTCCACTCCAAGATAACGTATTAGTTCGTTACCCACGATAGTGTGTTTATTCATTAGTAGGGGGGCTGTAACTTCCTCACCCCTCCCAAAAACCATTCCAACAGATTTGTTGGCGTTAAAGGTAAGGCCCTTGTCGCTTGTTAGGTACACGAGTCTATCCAGCAGCCATTTGACATTTTGGAAATGCTAGAAATTGCTCCATCGAGGACCAGGCAAAAGAGGATAGGCGATAGGGGACTTCCTGCCGTACTCCACAAGTGGCCGTAAATGGGTCAGAGCGGTTACCTTCCCAGTTCACCTGGATGGCTTGTCTTTTATAGCAATGGCAATGAGGTCAGTGATATACGAAGGAAGCCCCCGCTGATGAAGAGCCTGAAACACTGAATAATGAGCCACCTTGTCGAAAGCTTTAGCTACGTCCACGAAGCAAGCGTACACCCACGAACCCGCTGTACGATATTTCCGGATGGTCGCCTTTACAGTGTACACTGCCAGTGAGGTGAAGTGCTTCGTTTTGAACCCGAATTGAGCATCACACATGGAAGTCGTGGCTTTGATGCGACCCAGTATAACAAGGACCAGGAGTTTAGCAATAGGACTTATTAGTGCGATGCCACCGTAATTGTCACTGGTGGTGGAGTCAGCAGTCGTCCTTTTCAGAATCGGTGTTAAAATAGTCCTGGTAGCAGGCTCTGGGGAATGAGCATGAGCAAGCGAGGCAGAAAGGATAAGGGCAATAAAACTATGAGCCACAGGGCCAGCGAAGCGAAGATGTTCTGCATTTAGCCCGTCAGGGCCAGCGGCCTTGTCCTTGTTCATGGCAAGTAGCAGGTAGCAAGTAGCAATTTATTTCCGGAGAGGGCTGGCATTCTGTCCTACGACTGGAATCGGTGGCGCCAATATCGCTGGCAGTTTTGTCCTGCGGTGTTTCGGTGAAGATATTTTCGAACCACATGTTACAGATAGCACTTGGGCCATTAGCTCCATCGACCGTATCGATGGAAGGTCTCGTAGCACGCCCAGTCC